>LPNX010963608.1:292397-319518 GCA_001517045.1 Pseudotsuga menziesii
CCATGCTTTCACTGTGCTTTTAAGAGGATTTAGAAGAATACATTATGTCATCAAAATTCCCTCATCCCATAGTTTGTATAACAATATTTTGTCAAAAGTAGAAAAATATCTAAAGCTATATAAGTGGATATATTATCTCAGTAAAACAACACAAGAAATACATAAAAAAAAGATTTAAACTAAAGTTTCAACATGAGGCTACGATTCAACCACATTGCTAGGTAGACTCAATCTCAATTATGCCAATTTATGCCTGGAACACAGATTCTTTCTCTAGAGCCCTTGTTTTTGAAGAAGACTACCATGAACTAGCACAGAGTGCATCTCTATTGCATCCATAACTAGCTTGTCCATCTCGCCCTCATGTTCTCTAACATTGCCACCCATATCATCCATTCTAGTTTCTAAAAGAGAAATACTATAATAAGTTTGACGCATTACCTCCATGATTCCTTCCAACTATGACTGCAAATGCCACATTGTCTTTTTTGGGTCTCAAATTGCTTTCTCAATTCCACAAAGGTCTACACACTAGAATGACATGGTTGTTCTTGAATAAGCATGGGCCTAGAGAAAACAAGGAAAATTGGCCGAAAGAAAGAAAGGTCTTTTTGTAACACCTCAGGTTTTGACCCCATGATATTAAATTTCAAATGATGTGAATATTGTATTAAATCATGGAAAGGAGCTTAAGGACAAGGCCTGCCATTGATTTTGTGTTTGTGTTTGACGGTTAGAATCAACGTCGATGGTTAATGTGCTAGCCAAGCATAGTATGCTTGAGACATCATGGAAAATACAATTAATTAAAAAAACCTACAATGAGCTGTGCGCCGCAAACATTAAAGAGATGGGGGCATGATTTTCCTAAGGATAAGGGGGGGGGTGTTTAACCTTGAGCCGTTTGGTGGGAATGGGAAGAGTTTTGGAAGAAATTCGAAATGGACAGAGCACCATTTCTGAAAATTGTGTTTTTTATTGCATGGGCAAGAAAAACACCCAAAAACGCATGCCATTCCCTCATGCGTTCATGTTTCACCTTCCCTTGCGTTTTGGAAAAAATGGTAGGACGTTTTGTTGATGGATCATGGATTCATTCATTCATTCATTTTAATTCAAGCACACAGAGTCATGCAGAAAACCTTGGGAAGTTTCATCCTTCACGTTCTTTTTTTCTTGTCATGTTAGTTATGTTTCCTCCTTCACGATTTCCCTATTTGTCAATCGTTTTCCTGAATGCACATACCTTGAAACCGTGTTTTGCATTATGAACTGATAAAACTAGCAAGAAGATTTGGATTCTAGGAGGGTATCAGTCAATCTAGATCATGCAATGCTCAGAAGTTTGTAATTGTTGTGTGTGCGTGCATTCCTTGGCCTCTGTAATGTTTTCTTAAATCTGGAACTGTGATCGTTGTGTGTACATCCTTGTTGGCCTCTGTAATGTTTCCTTAATCCCATAACTGTAGTCATTATATGTATATCCTTGTGTGGTATCTGAATTGGCTTGGGGAAATGGAAATGGATTCTGGACCTGCCTAATGAACCTAGTGTAAAAAGGAACCTCACAGATAGATTTGGGGGGATGGCTTTTTTCTTTGTACACTCAGGATAGAACTGGAGAGTGAAGGCATAGCCCGAGGGACTGTGGAGTAGAGAAGGGAATGATTCCTGGTGTTGGCTGTGAAAATGCTTTAGAAGCCAGACTAGATTTGGTGCAGGTGTCCATAGCTCTGGGATTAAGCTCACTAGCCTAGCAGTCAGTCTTTCCACCTCCTTTCCAGCCTAATAAACCTAACTAGTAGTTGGTCTGGCTATGTCTTTTTGTGAATTTTGACTATGTGTGAACCAGTTCCTGTGTAAGCCTGATAAACCCAACTGTGTCAGCTTAGTTTCTTTTTATTATATCCTTGGTTGTGAGAGAGTCTTCTAGTGTTCCTTATTCCTTGGGGAAATCATGCCCAGATTGGGGGTGGCAGTGTTGCTGAGAGATTAATGAGCACACTGGCCTATGGTTGGGTGAAACATTGCAGCGACATAGTGGGTTGTGGGACAAGCTTCTGATAAAGATAAGTATTTCTTGTGTTTCAATCCCTGCAAGTGTACTTGTTTATAAATGAATATGAATATGATGAATGCTTGAATGGAATTTATTTGATGCAAATGTGTATTTCATTAATGATGTATATGTGTATGTAATTTCATTTCAATGAATTTTCTAAGTTGTTATGGTTCTAGATCGGTCAGATTCGTGATGACCTGAATGCTCAAAATCAATTTTAGACTTAGAAATTTTCATTAGCAGATTAAAATTCCATAGATTTAACCTTTCAGCAACTTCCTTTCCACAACTTGCAGGATGTGGGATGCGGGAAAGTTCTTTGGAAATTTTGATCTCCGCATTTTACCTTTCGCATTTTCCTTTCCGCAACTTGCAGGATGCGGGATGCGGGATGCATAATGCAAAAAAATCGTTTTGCGAAATATGCTTTCTGCAATTTCCTTTCCGCACTTGCGGGATGCGGGATGTGAAAATGACTTATGGTAAATTTTTATTTTCGCAACTTTGATCTCCGCAATGGTCGTTCCACATGTGGGTTGTGGGATGCAGAATGCAGCATGTGGGATGCGGGGTCCAAGAGTGAAATTTTGATATGTTTTCGATTTCGCAAGTGAAGCTCTCCGCACCGTTGATTTCTACGGGATGCTTCTCTGCTGTCGATTTGTCTCCGGATGCAGAAGTGATAGAGACTGTTGATTTCTATTGCGGTCATTCTCAGCCATTCAATCTTTCTGTCATTTAGGAAAGATAAAGAATCAATACACTGTCTAGATTAGAATGTTAGTAGGAGGGAAATTCTTGCTTGTGTAGATCTAAAAGACGTTTAAGAGAAAAAAAAGGAAATAGGAATCATCAAACACATGCGGAATCCATTGAGTATAAGAGATGGGTGACTTAGGTAGAAGAAATGATTGCGTTTCCTCCTCCAAGGCGGGAGGGGATGTGACAGTGTTGTATCAGAGCTCATGTTGCAACTTTGGGCCTCAATGGGCCATGGAGAGTAGTGATAGAGGAAAGATAGTCTTTATTGTAGAGAAGAACTACAGCAAGAAGAGTGCTAATTAGCATAATTGATAAAATTAGCCAACATGACAAAAGACCCATTGACCATTCGTGACTACAAGAAGCAACTGGTAAGTAATAATTTAAATTTCTTTGATTGACTAACAAACAATGTTGTTAACACATTTTGCAGAACCACAAGGTAGATTGAAGAATTGATCTTGTTCTGACCGAGGGAGGTCAAAGAAGATCAATGAACAAAAAAGTAACAGCATGAATGACATACAAGATCCCTGTGAGCATAGAAAAGACGCTATGGGGAAAAAGGAAAGGGATCCACAAGAGGGCAGAATGCCACTCAAATGTTGGAGATGTGGAGGACCCCATTTGCGCCGGATTTATCCACATGAAGAAAGGTATGTAAGACCAGATTACAATACCCAATGTCATGAAGCTGGGACTGTTGGGAAGGGGGGACAAGGGAGTTTCCCAGATGCTGCAATTACCATAAGAATCTTGAGGATAGAGTTACAGGATTGCAAGGAAGAAAATAAAAGGTTGGTCAAAGCTATGGTAAAACAAAACCAGTTTATTACAGCCATGCTGCAGAATCTGGTAGATCTCCAAAGGCAAATAAACTATGGGCATCAGTTAACAAAGGTGGAAGGGAGTAGGAAAAATTCCCACAAGAAGAACGAAAAACTTAAACCAAGGAAGAAATATTTTAAACCTTCTCACCTCCTGAAGCAGCGAAGGCATCCATCACAAGCTATGATTGAACCAACCAGAATAATGAAGGAAAATTTAAAGGAACCACTCAAATGCTAGGGATGTGGAGGATTCCATCTGCATAGGGATTGTCCACTTGTGAATAAGAATGAGGGTCAAGTCCCTAGCACCCAAGAAGATGAAACTATAGGTTAGGAATCAGGGATCATTCCTAAAATTTGTGCAATGTTAGAAGACCACCAAGCAGGTCATATCTCGACTATGGTGGAAGTTAAGGGTGGGATTGCTAAACGGTCTATTTCTATTTTGATTGACCTCGGATTGACTCACAGCTATATTACCCCTGGATTTGTTGAGATGTTCCCTTTGAAGAATTCAAAGCATAGAAGATCATCGTTAATCCAACTAGCCACTAAAACTAAGAAGAAGATCAGTGAGGTGATAGTTAAATGTCCATTGGTCATGGATGGGTTAGTTGCTTGTGCAGATCTGAATGTTCTGCCACTTAAACCATATGATGTCCTCATTGAAATGGATTGGTTGGAAGCACAAAGATTGATTATTACAACAAGAATTTTGAGTGCTTGGATGAAGAAGGAAACCTAAGGGTTGTGAAAGGCTTTCCAAAAGTAATCTCGGGAAGAAAGTCTTTTGCAATGAAACTGGAGAAATTCTATGGGAAAGGTCGCAGGGTATATGCATCTCATGTTTTGGAGATAGAAAAGAATGGTACTCCTAGATTGGAGGGGTTTCATATGTTACAGGAAGTCGGGAATGTTCTTCCTGATGAAATTCCATTGAAGAGTGACACTAATGTTACCCTTGAACTTGCGCTGGGAGCAGCACCAGTATCCCAGACACCTTGTAGGGTGAGCATACCAGAAATAACGAAGCTAATAATGCATCTACAGGAATTGCAGGAAAAGAAGTACCTCATACCGAGTTTGTTTTCTTGGAAAACAACATCCCTGGTTGTGAAAAAGAAAGATGATACACTCTGGTTGTGTATTGATTATAAACAGCTGAACAAAGTCACTATGAAGAACAAGTATCAATTGCCTAGAAGTGTTGACCCCTTGGAACGAATAAGAAGAGAAAAAGTATTTTCCAAAAATGAATTAAAGTCTCGCGACTAGCAGGTAAGGATCACGGATGAAAATGTTCATAAGACAGCCCTTGAAGCAAGGTATGGATCTTATGAGTTTGAAGTAGTACCAAACACACCAGTTACATTTATGTGCCTCATGAATAATGCTTTTAGGTGTTGCAAGAAGATTGTTGAAGGATATTTTGTAGGAAAAGTTGAGACTATGTATAGACTGTAGAAGCCTCCATGAGAACTTGTAGTTCCTTGAAGAAATGACCCTTTCTGAAGACTGCAGGTAGAATGACCTGAGCAGAGTAGTCTGGTAGTACCCATTGAAACCAAGGCATGAAACTGCCATGTGCTATGAGAAGGATCTCATGATTGAAATCTAAGTTTTGAACATAATAGATTTTGAACTTCAGATTTTAAATTTTGTTGATGATTATTAACTGTTTGGCTTATCTAAAATGGTGTCAAGATGACATGTTGTATGTGAATGTCCAGGTTTTGAGAAGCATGTGTAGGTTAGGGATGAGTACTCCCCACTTCCAAAAGCCAAACAATATGAGGATGACCTCATGGTTACAAAATTCGATTTTCTATGGGAAGCAGTATTGTGAATTCGAATTTTGGATTGACTATCAATGTTATTAATCATTTGATAGTCAGAAATTTATCCAGGCATGAAATAGATTTCAAAATCTATGGTTAAATTTTTATGGTGACATCTCATATGAACTGCATGCTTATATGTAAGACAGGTGAGATGATGAAATCATGTGTTGGTTGTACATGGATCCTCGGAAGGATGTACTTGGATACATATCTTCTCAGAGGGATGTACCTAGAATATGATTGAAAAAATATAATTGCCATTATTTTTATGATGACCTCTCATATAAACTGCATGCTCATATGTAACACAGGTGAGATGATGGTGGTCCACCCTTGGAGTACATAGCTCTCGGGAGGATGTGTTTGAGAAAGATGACTCCTCTGCAAGGATGTACGAGGGTACACAGCTTCTGTCCCCCCCTGCCAGCTAGGCACTAGTATGCATCACTGAGGACACCAAGGGAGTAAGACATTCAAATAGACTTATTTATGAACACATTCATGCCATAAGGGTATTTTCACGAGAGTGGGGGTTGCGTGAAGATAATAAACCCTTGTTGGAGACATTTACCCACCATGCACACTTAATTTGTTCAATTTGACCTTGTTAAACCACCATCCTAAGTTTTATTGACTTAATCGGCATCAGATGAGCATGCTATGACATCACCATGAGCACACCCACGCCTACCTTCAGTCAAGGAGGCCAACTAAGCCTTCTCCTTCATCCGAGGAGGCTAATTGGAGCACTCCGGGGGTGATCTGAGTGTCATAAATGTACCTAATTGCTAACTAATGGTTACAATTAGTTAAGTTGAGTCGTGAAGGTGCCTCCATTCATTATATTGATTATTTTATTAATATTTAATGAACTAGAGTCAACAAGGGCACCTCCAACCACCTATGATGGCCAGTTTGACTTCAGTTAACCTCATCGGGTTTCATTGGAGTTAATGATGCGCTACCACTTGTTGGTTGGCATGCAGTGACATGTGTCTGAGCTACTTTAAGTTAGAATCAGTCATCCATTGCACTCCAACTTCAGTTAGGACTCAGTTGAGTCAATCAAGACTTGATCAGTTGGTTAACTAGTGTGTTCACTGTGGCTTACAGTTAGTTAAGCTACACCCATTCATTCAATTCGAATGACCTCCTTGGGAATTTGAATTGTCTTGGAATTCATGCATCTTGCATGATCATTGTATTGTATTATTCATTCTTTATTGATTATACAGAGCTGCTACTTCCATTACAGCACCATTTTACCAATTTTATGCTTAATTGTCTGAATTCTTTGTGAGACTGTGTTTTCAGTGCCTAGATCAATGTGACAAATTAATACGGTATCAGAGCTCATGGAAGGATGAAGCCGAGATCTCTCAAAAACAAGTTTTTTGACAGATCTTGCATGAAAAATTGAGCAAAAGCTCAAAAATACAGCACTGCACCAGAAGCCAAGGCTTACCACTTAATACCCCAAGTTAAGGAATTGTTGGTCAAGCTTGTTTGATCAACTATGCCGGGTGTGATGAAAGCCTAAAATGTGTAGGTTGTTCAACCTTATGATGCCCCTTTTTTTGTGATTTGCAAGTTCTAATAGGTGAAAGCATTCGCTCTAGCAGCTTGAAATGGATTCATCCGTAGAAATCTTGACTCCATTCAATTTCCATTCATGGAAAGGAGATATGGAGATCCAGCTACGTGCCAGAGGACTCTATCGAGTCACTATGGACATTGAAGAAGAGCCTACTTTTGTGATAGACAAAGCTAGATTCTTGAACAAGAAAGATGAAGCATTCAGATTCTTATGCCTCTCTATTTCCCGGGATCTTCTTTTCCATATCTCGGGATTGAAGAATCCAAAGGAAATTTGGGACAAATTGGAAACCCTGTATGGAAAACATGATGATTTGAGAGTATACCAGTTTGAAAACAAGTTGATGTCTCTCCAGCCTTCCAACTTTGAGACCTTAAATGATTTTTTCACAAAGTTCAAGCACATTCTCTTACTGTTGAAGCAGTGTAAGGTGGAGAAGGAGGATGATCAACTCATCCTCGCCATACTCTCCAAATGTGGAGCTGATTATTCGGTGTTTGTCTCTATATTCTGTCTGAGGAATCTCACAAGCCATGAATGGAAGATGCCTTCGCTCAATGCCTTCATTGAGTCCCTAACAAGTGAACATGATAAGCTTGTCGAGATGGGGATCATCAAATCCTCCCGTGATCAATCCCTCCATGTCTCAGGACCCAAAGATCTGAAGGGTAAAGGAAAGCTCCAGAAGAACCCAAAAACAAAATTCGAAGCTCGTAAGTCTAAAGTTGAAAACCAACAGCATGAAGATCCTTACAGCTCGAAGAAGAACAAAAGAAAAGGGCAGCATGGAAAGGAAAAATTCAAGGGTTCATACTGCGGGAAGGGCTTCCACCCTAAACATGCCTGGATGAAAAAGAAACTTGATGAAGCTACTTCTCTTCTTGATAAAAATCACATCAATCTTCCGAAAATATTTCAGAGGAGAGATCAACAAGATTGGGAACCACAACATGAAAGAGGTCATGCTCTCATGGCAAGCACTTTGAAGTCCAAAGCACTCTTGGTAGATTCTGGAGCTTCAAATCACATGATGGCTGAAAGAGACTCTTTCTCATCTTTGGAGACTGGAAAATCCATTCCCATCCACATGGGAGATGACTCCACAATCATATCCAAAGGACAAGGTACTGTAGATCTTGAGCATGGTTATTTTTCCAATGTTCTGTATGTACCATCTATTGCATCAAACCTCCTAAGTGTTTATCAAATGAAACATACAGGAGTGCCCAAGAGATTCTACTTCAGCTCGGATGATGTAGAGATCATAGAAATTGCATCCAGAAAACTTGTAGCAAAAGGCCTTGCAAACCATCATGCGAAAGTCTACGAGTTCTCCCATTTTGTGGTGGATACAAAGCCCATCACATTTCCGACTCATGGAAATGAAGTTAGTATACCATGGCATAAGAGGTTCGACCACCTGAACTTCAAATACTTGCAGCAATTACAGAATAATTCTATGGTTGAAGGCATCCCGGTCATCAAATCTACCACTGGAATTTGCAAGGGCTGTGTTGTTGGAAAGCACCCTGAGGATAAGTTCGATCGAGGGAAGGCAAGCCGAGCATCATGCATCTTGGTATTGATACATTCTGATATCAGTGGTCCCATGCCTATCACATCCATGAATGGATCAAGGTATGTTCTAACTTTCATTGATGACTTTTTGAGATACACATGGGTCTTTTTTATCAAAAAGAAGTTGAAAGTCTTGGAAAAGTTCACTGAATTGAAGGCCTTGATTGAGAATGCATTTGGAAAAAATATCAATATTTTGAGATATGATAATGGCGGGGAGCATGTCATTAATGAGTTACTACATATATGTTCCAAAATTGGTATTCAGATCCAGCATTCAGTCCCCTACACTCCCCAGCAGAACAGTGTAGCGGAGAGGAAGAATCGATCTCTCAAGGAGATGACCACATGTATGTTGGAATCAAAGAAGTTGGCTGAAAATTTGTGGGTGAAAGCCATGCATGTTGCAACATATATTTATAACAGAGTACCACACTCATCTGTGAAAGGGAAGACCCCTTTCGAAGCATATTTCAGACACAATCCGGATGTGTCAAACCTGAGGGTGTTTAGGTTCACTGCATGGGCCTGAATTCCGCTTGATAAAAGGAGGGCTTTGAAACCACAAAGAATGGAATATCTGTTTATTGGATATACTGATGAATCTAAAGCTTTCAATCTGCTAGATATTAAAACAAAATAGATCATCATTGAAAGGAGTGTCATGTTCGATGAGCCTCTTCAGGAGGTAGAACTAGTGAAGGAGAAAACTGCTGAATTTCTTTCCTATTCCACTGAATATTTGGATGATGTAATTGGGGGTGATGAACCTGATTTGGATCCTCTGCTTTCTGATATCAGTGTACAAAAAAAATCATATGCTAAATCAGAACCTGAAGTACAAAATCATCTCCCAACTTGGGCCCGACAGACACTCTCCTCCGCGGGTGATAACATTGGAAATCCGGATTATCCAAGGAGAACCTGGTATGACTTCCAAAGAGAAGGTATTTCGCTCTCTTGTCCTAATTATTTGTTGTCTGAATCTTGTTATTTGATGATAAGTTTAGAACCTAAGTCTTACTACCATGCTTGAAAAGATCCGAGATGGCAAGTTTCCATGGATGAAGAAATGAATTCTCTTCAGAAAAACACTAGTTGGGAGCTAGTTTCTCTTCCTCCGGGGAGGAAATTGGTTCGATGAAAGTGGGTGTTTCAGAATAAGGTTGATGATGATGGAAGCACCTGAAAATATAAGGCAAGTCTGGTGGCAAAAGTTTTCTCCCAGGTCCAAGGTGTGTAATACCGTGAGACTTTTGCATTGGTTGCAAAAATGGATTCCATCTGCCTAGTTTTGGCAATTTCTGCATCTAAGCACTGGGAAGTGCATCATATGGATGTTAAGTATACCTTTATGCATGGAGATATTCATGAGGAGATATACATGAAGTATCCTGACGGCTACATTTCTGATCCATCTTTGGTTTGCAAGCTAAAGAAGTCACTATAGGGATTAAAACAGGCCCTAAGAGAGTGGTATTCCAAGATGGATGCCTTCCTTCCCTTGCAAAACTTCCAAAAGTGTAAATCAGATCCAGATGTGTATATAAAGCATTCTGATGGTTATTTTATTATTATTGGTTTATATGTTGATGAATTATTGATTACAAGTAGCACAGTTACTTCTATTTCAGTCATCAAAACTGCTCTCCACAATGCATTTGAAATGAGAGATTTGGGGCTCTTGAAGCAATTTCTGGGGCTCGAAATTGAGCAAAATTTTGATGGGATAACGGTCACTGATTCCAAATACATGTCAGACCTATTAGGAAAGATTAACATGGCTGAATGTAAGGCTTCCCCATTCCCTTTCCTTTTAGAGATCAGCCTTGAAGAATGAAAAAGCACACCTCCCATGGACTGCACTATTTATCGACAGCTGATAGGTAGCTTGCTCTACTTGACTCATTCTCTGCTGATATCTGTTATGTCATGAATGCTGTGTCAAGATACATGCAGCAGAATCATGATATTCATTGGAAGGCAGCCAAGAGGATCCTCTATTATATTCATGGAACCAGGACCTACGACATTCACTATGCTGCAGACTCCGAGCTAGAGCTGGTTGGTTACACATATTCCGATTGGGCAGGTGATTCTATTGATCATAATTCTACTTATGAATATGTCTTCATGTTTGGTGGTGGCACCATTTGATGGTCTATAAAAAAGTAGGCCGCGATAGCATCATCTTTAGCAGAGGCCGAGTACCGAGGAGCGGTGAATGCTTGCATCCAAGCTGTTTGGTTGCAAGGCATTCTTTTAGAGTTTGATCTTGGTAGTACTTTGTCTAGTGTCCTCTTTTGTGAGAATCAAAGTGCTATTAACATATCCACAGATCAAGTTACTAGACAGAGGACCAGGCATGTAGAGATACACATGCACTATATTATGGAATTAGTGCATGATAGGACCATCATTCTGCAATACTTCCCGACTGATGAGCATATTGCAGACATCTTCACCAAGAGATTTTCAGAAAAGAATTTCACTTACGCCCGTTCACTGTTGGGGGTGACTTCATTAGGGTGATTAGCCTACTTTCAGTGTTTAGCTTGAGGGGGGGTTTTCCCACTGTATTCTCCCTCTTTTCCTCACTTAGATTTGTTTTTGAGCGTTGTTTGAGTTTCATTATTGTACAGGGTGACCTATGGCCTTGTTTCTGGGGCCCTATCATTTCATGCACTTTATGTTTCTACTTCTCCTTGAGTATAGCTAAAGGGGGGGTGTTGGAGATATTTACCCACCATGCACACTTAATTTGGTGAATTTGACCTTGTTAAACCACTATCCTAAGTTTTATTGACTTAATCAGCATCAGATGAGCACACTATGACATCAACATAAGTACACCCATTCCTACCTTCAGTCAAGGAGGCCAACTAAGCCTTCTTCATTCGGGGAGGATAACTGGAGCACTCCGGGGGTGATCTGAGTGTCATAAATGCACCTAATTGCTAACTTATGGTTACAATCAGTTAAGCTGAGTGGTGAAGACACGTCCATTCATTATATTGATTATTTTATTAATATTTAATGAACTGGAGTCAACAGGGGTGCCTCCAACCACCTCTGATGGCTAGTTTGACTTCAGTTAACCTCATCAGGGTTCATTGGAATTAATGATGCGCTACCACTTGTTGGATGGCATGCAGTGACATGTGTTTGAGCTACTTTCAGTTAGACTCAGTCATCCATTGTACTCCGACTTCAGTTAGGACTCATTTGAGTCAATCAGGACTTGATCAGTTGGTTAACCAGTGTGTTTATTGTGGCTTATAGTCAGTTAAGCTACACCCATTCATTCAATTCAAATGACCTCCTTGGGAATTCGAATTGTCTTGGAATTCATGCATCTTGCATGATCATTGTATTGCATTATTCATTCTTTATTGATTATACAGAGTTGCTACTTCCATTGCAGCACCATTTTGCCAATTTTATGCTTAATTGTCTGAATTCTTTGTGAGACTGTGTTTTCAGTCCCTAGATCATTATGACAAATTAATACCCTTAGGTATTATGGTATTTGGAAAGTAAGCACCTGAACATTCGTGAGCATCTGGGAATGGTGCTAGGACCGTATGCTAGAGCTTTCATTAAGCACCAAGGAGGTGTTAGGCTCTGAAGCTGGGCAGACCACGGCCACCGACTTCTACACAGATAAGTATTTGATTACTTAGCACATATTTGTTGAATTTATATGAAAACACATGTACATACTGAGTCAATTGATATTTTGAGAATCTTCTTAAGAAATAAATCCTGTGAAAATGAATCTAACATGTGACTTAATCTATTATGGTTCCTAGAAAGTAAGCGCCTGAGCATTAGTCAGTGCTAGGAGGAAGTGTTAAGCCTTAAGCAGAGATTCTATTAAGCACCCAGAGAGGTGTTGGGATTTAGATAGGGCTATCATATCCTAGTTGAGAGATGTTATACAAATAAGTATTTGGTCTACTTATCAAACTTTTGTTGTTATTGATTTTCTGTAAACATACATGAGCATATGATGTAGCCATAGTTTTGAAAAAAACATGTTATAGATTGCATATTACAGGAATAAATATAACATGTGAATTGATTTGTTGTGGTGTTCGGAAAAGGGGCACCGATCTTGGTAAGAACCTAGAGAGAGTTTTAGGCCAGTGAAGCAGAGCTGCGAGATCTCGATTAAAATATATTTGCAAGTAGTTTGAGGCTTGCATAAATTTGGCAGGTTTGTGAATGCCATGGCTGTATAAAGCCAATTTGGATACCTTTGGAACCAGTAGAAGATACTTATGCAGATAAGTATTTGGTTCACTTGACAATTTGTTTTGATTGATTCTATGTCGATATACATGTGCATGTGATTCATTTATGATTTTGGAAAATCTTGTGAATACTAACACAAGAATTGATTGATAGCTTGAGGCTTGGGAATAGGTGTTGTTGGTTTCCAAAGGCATTGGAAATGTTCCAAGCTAAGGAGAAGGATTCTCCAAGACCCAGAATAAGATCACGTGGGGCGTGTTGATGCATGCAAGAAAGGACTTGGAAAAGCTCCAGATCGTGCCATTGGATAGAAAAAGGTGTAGAAGAAGCACTACGGTCCTGGGGACGCTACGTGGGAGCCAAAGGATGCCATGCAACTGGCACATTCATTGTTGGTTCAATTTTTTCAAAGCACTGAGGGCCGTGCTAGTGTAGTTTTCTATTTTGTGAAATTGTTAAGCACTGAGGACAGTGCTATTGAAGGGGGAGGGGAATGTAATACCGTGGGTTTTGACCCCATGATATTAAATTTCAAATGATGTGATTATTGTATTAAATCATGGCAAGGAGCTCAAGGCTAAGGACCTGCCATTGATTTTGTGTTTGTGTTCGATGGTTAGAATCAATGCCAATGGTTTATGTGTTAGCCAGGAACGGTATGCTTGAGACATCATGTAAAATACAATTAATTAAAAAAAACCTACAACCAGCTATGCGCTGCAAATGTTAAAGAGATTGGGGCATGATTTTCTTAAGGATAAGGAGGAGATGTTTAACCTTGAGCCATTTGGTGGGAATGGGAAGAGTTTTGGAAGAAATATGAAATGGGCAGAGCACCATTTCTAAAAATCATTTTTTTATTGCTTGGGAAAGAAAAACACCCAAAAACGCATGCCATTCCCTCATTCATTCATGTTTCACCTTCCCTCATGTTTTGGAAATAACAACAGGACGTTTTGTTGATGGATCATGGATTCATTCATTTTCATTCAAGCACACAGACTCACGCGAAAAAGCTTAGGAAGTTTCATCCTTCACGTACTTTTTTTTCCTATCTTGTCAGTTTTGTTTCCTCCTTCATGATTTCCCTATCTTTTAATCGTTTTCCTGAACGTGCATACCTAGAAACTGTGTTTTGCATTATGAACTGATAAAACCAACAAGAAGAATTGGATTTTGGGAGGGTATTAGTCGATCTGGCTCATGCAATGCTCAGAAGTCTGTAATTGTTGTGTGTGCATGCATTCCTTGGCCTCTATAATGTTTTCTTAAACCTAGAACTGTGATCGTTGTGTGTACATCCTTGTTGGCCCCTGTAACGTTTCCTTAATCCCATAATTGTAATCGCTGTATGTACACCCTTGTGTGGTATATGAACTGGCTTGGGGAAATCGAAATGGAGTTTGGACCTGCCTGATGAACCTAGTGTAAAAAGGAACCTCGTAGACATATCTGGGGGGCTGGCTTTCTTCTTTGTACACTCGTGATAGCACTGGAGAGGGAAGGAATAACCCAAGGGACTGGGGAGAAAAGAAGGGAATGATTCCTGGTGTTGGCTGTGCAAATTATTTAGAAGCCATGCTATATTTGGTGCAGTTACTGTCCATAGCTCTGGGATTGAGCTCACTAGCCTAGCAGTCAGTCTTTTCACCTCCTTTCCAGCCTGATAAACCCAATGGGTAGTTGGCCTGGCTGTGTCTTGTGTGAATTTTGACTATGTGTGAACCACTGCATGTGTAAGCCTGATATCCCAACTGTGTCGACTTAGTTGAGTTTTATTGTATCCTTGGCTGTGAGAGAGTTTGCTAGTGTTCCTTATTCCTTAGGGAAATCATTCCCAACTCGGGGGTGGCAGTGTTGCTGAGAGATTGATGAGAAAATTGGCCTATGGTTGGATGGAACATTGCAACGAAATAGCAGGTTGCGAGACAAGCTTCTGATAAAGATAAGTATTTATTGTGTTTCAATCCCTGCAACTGTACTTGTTTATAAATGAATATGAATATGATGAATGCTTGAATGGAATGTATTTGATGTAAATGTATATTTCATGAATGATGTATATGTGTATGTAATTTGATTTCAAAATTTTTTCTAAGTTGTTATGGAGCTAGATCGGTCGGATTCGTGATGTCCTGAATGCTCAAAATCAGTTTTAGACTTAGAAATTTTCATTAGCAGATTGAAATTCCGCAGATTTATCCTTTCTGCAGCTTATAGGATGCGGGATGCGAAAAATTTCTTTGGAAATGTCGATCTCTGCATTTTTCCTTTCACATTTTCCTTTCCGCAACTTGCGGGATGCAAGATGCGGAATGTGGAAAAGTCATTTTGTGAAATTTGCTTTTCGCAATTGTGGGATGCGGGACGCAGGACATGGAAATGACTTATGGTAAATTTTGATTTCCGCAACTTTGATCTCCGCAACAGTCGTTCTGCATGCGGCATGCAGGATGCAGAATGCGGCATGTGGGATGCGAGGTGTGAGAGTAAAATTTTGATATGTTTTCGATTCTGCAAGTGAAGCTCTTTGCACCATTGATTTTCTGGGGGATGCTTCTTTGTCGTCGATTTGTCTCCGGATGCAGAACTAACAGAGACCATTGATTTTCGTTGTGGTCCTTCTCAGCCATTCGATCTTTTTGCAATTTGGGAAAGATAAAGAATCAATACACTGTCTGGATTAGAATGTTAGCAAGAGGAAAATTCTTGCTTGTGTAGATCTGAAAGAGGTTTAAGAGAAAAAAGGAAACGAGAGTCATCAAATGCGTGCAGAATCCATTGAGTATAAGAGATGGGTGGCTCAGGTAGAGGAAATGATCGTGTTTCCTCCTCCAACGTAGGAGGGGACATGGCACTTTTTTTCCTCTGTCCCCCAAAAGAGATGAGTTTTAGAGCATAAAAACATGAGAAAATGGAATTTCCCTCTAGGATGAGAAAAGGACCCTTGCAACCAAAACAAGCATGATGCTAGATTTAACAATAAATCATGCAACAGAGGAGCAATACACCATGATAATACCTCTGGTCAAATATATCCCACAAGCCTCCCATGAAACAAGCATAGACTCCATTAATGCTAGATTGTGCTAGTCCATATATAAGTGCAGATGAGTGAATACATATGGATTGTTAGAAAACAGGACTGCAGATCAATAACATATATATAGTTAAATCATTAAACAAGATGAAAAACAGATTAAACACATTATAGAGACACACATATATAATGTGGTTCACCCAAATGATGGGCTATGTCCACATGGAAATTGCCAATCCTTTTATTACGATACAAAAAGGTGAAGGGATACAACCTGCATCAATATTTTTGCACTTCTTCTTCACACTCTCATAGTCTCTCTCACACAATCACATAGATTGTTTACAATGCTACAATAAAATACTATACCATACCCTACCATCCACAGTCATATTACAATGCTTTTCTTTTATAGGGGAAATACCATGGAAAAATACTATGGTTAACCCAATACCATGGGTCCGCAAATCTATTGGCCAACAAACATCCCAAAAAAATTTCTCGGTGGCTTCGCCCCCAAACCCCCGTATCTCAGGGGCATTGCCTCAGAACCCCAAAGTTGGGGAACAAGTGTACAGTAAACCTGAGGTACAAACACGACTGAATAACATCTTTGAATATGGGAGATCAGGCTCCACAACCAACATAGATATACAATAAACAACGAGATATGTGATGCATCGACGACATAGGATAGGTTCCCATTGTTTGCATTGAAAGCGCCACCCTTCATGAATGCCATTGTAGTGCACAAAAATGTCACTAAACAATTTATGGTATCCACCTTCAAGTTGGATGACTATCATTTTCCACCCAAACACCTTGTTGCAATTTTGTTGTTTGGTTTTCCAATCTATCTGATTGCTCATTGTTGGTTTTTCTTATGTGCATAAGATTGGCTTCCTTGATCCCCTTAAATATGTCGATAGTTATATTTTGCAATCACCTGTGAATGTCTTTATCAGTGGTCAATCCCTTTTTGCAGATATAATGACCAACAAAGAATTTCCTAAGATAATCAATTTCTAGACGTTGAAAAAAACCACTAACTTTACTATTAGCAACAAGGCATACCATTATGCTTGATTATTAGATACTAATCCAAAGCCCATACAAATGAGTTCACTAATATTTCCTTAGGATCACCCATCCTACCACCTCTAAGACTATTTACGATATTTCACCACAATATACAAAATCTATTTCCTTATTTAAAATCTTTCTAAAATATATTAATTTTAATTTATACTATTTATTTAAATATAATTTATTTTATTTATATCAAATTTATTTTACTACTATTAATGTACCTTTTTCATCATATAATTTTTACTTTGTTAAAAATATATATCAAATTTATACATCAGATTACATTATTATCCACTTATTTTTTTAATTATAAAATAACCCTCTAACATTTTAACATTTATATCCAATTTTCATAATTAGTAGTCTAACCTTTTAACCGTTGTATCCCACCTTCATCATTAATCCTCTAGCATTTTGACATTCACATCCAACCTTCGTTGTTAAGCCAAAATATGATATCATTTTAGATAGAAATTCATTCCAAAATTCTCAATAATCATGGATATTCATCAAATAATATTATAATATCCAATCTTATCATAAAATATCAAATATTTTGGCATTTACATCCAACTTTTATCATTTAAAAATATAATGGTTATATTCTAAATAAAAAAAATCCATTAAAATCTAAATAATCATGGATATTTATCTAATGATCTTATTATATAATTTATTTTTTATCTCAAAAAAAACTTTATTATAGAATTCTATGCTTATAACCACCGTTATTACATTAAAAATGTTTTTATATAGTTATATATAAATAATCATGAATATTTATCTAATAATCTTATTTAAGCCTTCAATTTTAATGTTAAGAGCATTTTTTTTAGTTCATCTCGGGATCTTTGGTCCTCTCTCAGTGGCACAACCAATCCTCAAACGCCATCTTTGGATGCTTCTGTCGGGGTTTCCAGTGCAACTGTGGACTAGGAATATTTTCGTGGGTATTGTTAACATAGTGGACTAAGGATAAACGTATAACTTTTGTCCTTGTTGATTTTAATGTTGCAAGGGGACTTCCAATTGCAAGGGGACTTCCAATGGAGATAGATATTAAATGGGGAAATATGTCCTTTGTTCAAAAGCTCGATTAAATGGGAATCCTCTTTAGATGCCATTACTGTCGAAGGATTGGACATCTTAAATCTAAGTGCTTTGTTTTTTTTATAAGGTTGATGACTCATTGGAGAATGACTTCTCGCCTTTTCAACCAATAATGGTTTTTTTTGTCCTGCTTTGGAGATTGCTATTTGTAGGAGACTCGGGGACAATCATTAGATCCTTTAACTCTCCTAAGTATTATGGAACAAATAGGTCTTTGTTTCTTTATTCAATTATCTCATATTAAATTAAATATTTACATTGTAGGCGTTTTCACAATGAAAGAAGCAGTCTTAAAAGATTTCTCGTCTTCCTAGCCACTAACATTTCGACATGTGTCGCCTGGTAATTGGCAAGTTTAGGTACAACACACCATGGTTAAATTTTCTAGTTCTTATATCCTGTGATCCGACAGGGACCGAAGAAGGTGACATAGAGTTGATTGGTTAAGTACATTTTCTGAAAAAGCTCAGGCTTTATTCTGTCTGTTCGTATTCTTTCCGTGTAACTGCTTCCTCCGTCAAGTCCATCCTTATCTTAAACTCCCTCTGAGTTATTTTTGATGGGCCTGCCTCTAAATTTGTTGGAGATTGTGGTCTCTAAATTCGTATGCTGGTCAATTGTTGTTTTTACTTTAGTGCAATTCAGTTGGGTCCCTGATTGTGCAATCTCGATTTTGGAACTTCTTTCCCGTAGATCACAGGTATCCTGGGTTATACGACTGGTGTTGTCCATGAATGGATTGATGGACTCAATGGATTGATTTTTAGTTGATGTTTACCTTGTTTTTTCGATAGGTGGCTTGCTTGTTTTCATTATAATTTTATCTGTTGCCGTGCAAGAATGGATTGATGGACTCAATGGATTGATTTTCAATTGCGGATCCTTCTTCCCAGTTGGTGTTTACAGTGTTTTTTTGATAGGTGGCTTGCATGTTTTCACTACACTTCTATTTGTTGTCCTAAACGACCGGTTTTGGAATTTTTTTTTACAATGTTTCAGACAATTTTGCAGTTCATTTCTCTCAATTTGGCATAGCCCTTGCCAAGATTTTGCAAGTTTCAGTTCAACAGTTTATTTGGGTTTAGGCTAAGATTTTCTGCAGCGCTTCTCTATGTTTAGGTTCTCAGTTTGGGGTCAAATTGGTTGTGGTTTTGTTTCACTGTTGGTTCAGTCGATGAAACACACTTTTCCCATGTCCCTTCATTCACATTAATGCTTCATCAATGCATTGTGGCTCCATTAATGCAAGAAAGTTTGTCATTTGAGATAAACATGGGGCTATATCTTCAATTTTGCTCATCTTATGACAATCTCCAAGATCTTCTTACAATATTTTATTTATCGCATTCGCTGCTGCACCTTTCCACATATAAACGGGCCGTCAGGTAACCACTATTTCTTACTATTTGCCTTTGTTTTTCTTATATTGATTTTGTTGTGTGTCATTTACACTTCGAGTTTCCATTAGAAGGTTTCGCACCTTGTTAAATTTTCAGATATTTCTTAATTCTTCATTTAGTCTGCTTATTAGATGGTGAAACACCGTTGCTCTGTTTTAATTGAATGTGACTCTTGCTTTGTTGCAAAAAGATTCTCACATGTATTGATTATGTCATGCTTGTCAATAAAATGTTAGGTATTAGTTTTTTGGCTAATTGAAAATGTTTTTTATGAGATGGTGAAACACCCTTGCTGTGTTTTAATTGACTCTTACTCCTTCTCTGTTGCAAAAGGGATGTGACTTGTATTGGTTATGTAGCTTCATAATGGTGTAATACTCATGCTATGTCAATAAAATTATAGGTATTAGTTTTTACGATATACTTGTTTTAGGTAAGGAACTCAGCCTAAAGCTACAAGGTCACTACAAAGCTTTGCTGATATGTCTTTCATTATTGTTATCCAGAACTGGTCAGTGAAAAACTGTTGTTTAAAGATTACATCGTTAACTACCCATTTGACCAGGTCGATATACAAAATGAAACCAAGTTTAGAGATCAAATCTCTGCCAAATTTAGAGGCAGACCGATGAAAAATAATGCAGAGCGAGTTTAAAATAAGGATGGACTTAGCAGAGGTATAACTTCTGCGAAAAAAAATATGAACAATGAAAATAAAACCTAAAAATCGAGGTTTTCCGGTTTTCGATACCCAAACGTTGAAAATCAGAAATAGGAACTTCAACATTTCTTTATTTGAAAATACAAAACTTTCGAGATTCAAAATGTCACAAATCGGATCTTGGGGAATACATATGGTGTTCTTTATTGCAAAACCCGAGATTCAAAATGTCACAAAACCCTAGCTTCTCTAGATCGACTATCCCATTCACATCACTCTCCTCTTCTAGCAAAATTTGGAACATTCAAGGCCGAGTTACTGCCAAGACAAACATACATGGATATGGCAACCAATGAGAGTTTGGAGAAGTGTTTGGATTTGGCCTTGTTAATGCTTTGCAGGATGAAATACATATATATGCATTCAATGAATTCGAACTCTCTTTGTATGACCAAATACAAATAGGAATAGTGTACATGGTATCAAATGGCACAGTTAAATCATCCAACCCAATTTTCAACCATTTGAAAAGTGATAATGAGATTTTTCTAGGTTCCACTTCAACCATCCAACCATGCTTAGATGAATGTCCCTTAATACCTTTATGTTGCTTTAACTTTAAAACTATTAAGGAGATTCAAACTATACCAGTAAATTCCATGGTTGACCTTGTTGGACTTGTCATTTCAGTTTCACCAACATCCAGGATACGAAAATGGGATGGTGTTGAAACTGTTAGGAGAACCATTGGAATTTGTGACATGTCATGCTATAGTATTGACATAACACTTTGGGGAGAGAATTTCCAAATTCAAGGAGCCGAGCTTGATAGCCTTCGTGGTTTACCTACTCCTCCAGCGATAGTGATCAAAGGCGGCCGTGTTACAGATTTTAATGGAAAATCTGTTGGCACAATCTCCAACTCTACTATATTTATAAACTCAAATATTGAACAAACATCACTTCTCCAGAAATGGTTTAATGACAATGGATTTTGTTCAGCATCACCCTCTTTGAGCCGCAAATTCAGTGCCTCTCATTCTGCTGGTCGGCAAATCATTACCATCAATGAGCTACAAACTCTTCAAACATCTGAAAAAGCTGTTTGGTATTCTCTTATTGCAATGATCACAAATGTTAACATGGATGACTTTCATTTCCTTGCATGCCCTCTTTTTGTTGACGATATACAATGCATGAAAAATATTGTCGACAAATTTGGATACATTTTCCATTGTGGTAAATGTGATGGGGAGTTTCCTGAATGTGACTACCGATACATCATAAAGGTTGAATTGGATATGTAACTGGATATATTCATGGTGTGATCACTTTTGATGATGCTGCAAACCAAATCATGGGAATTTCAACAAAATACCTGTATGTTCTCTCAAATGAATCAACATTAATTGTTGAAATAGTCCAGAGGATCTACAACAAACAATTACTTCTAACTCTTTCATTAAGAATAGAGACATTCTCCAGAATCGAACACCTAAAAGTTGTAATTGTGATGGTTGAAAATACATCATCAACAACTTCACTAGATACATAAATATATAAGTTTGTTCAACCTAATACATATGCATATTCTCTATTATCTGTAATGAATGTTTTGGCCATCTCAGGAAAAGACGTGTGTCTTCTCTCAACTGAATCAGCATCAATTGTTGAAATACTGTAGAACATATGCAACAAACAATTAATTCTTTGTCTTTCATTTAGATGTAATACGTTATGCGGAATTGCACACCTAAAAGTTGTAATTGTCATGGTTGAAAATAATGATCATCGAAAACTTCACCGGATACATAAATATATACGTTTTTTTGACCTGATATATTCTCATATTCTTTGAAAATACATTATCGGAAACTTCTATTTTGCAATTTGATACTTTCACTCTAGAACCTATCACTTAACATTTTTTACCTAAATTGTTTATGCAACCTGTATGATTACTTTTGAATACAATTAGAATTTTCTATTCTGTTTATTTATTGAATTAACAACTTTCTTTTCTTATTTATTAACAAATATTATATTTTTTCATATATCCTTTTTCATACTAGATTTTGTTCTTTTATATTGCTTCTTTCTTACAATTATCAATGTACGACCTAAAAAAAAAATATTTATTCCATCAATATTATTTTCTAGGAACATTCTTAGTTACCTACATGCAATCAATTAACATTTTCTTTTTGTCTTCTGCTTTATACCGATATACTTTGCAGTTAATACATATAGAAAATGTGTCGTTGCCAGCAATCAAAGCTTTTAAGACTTTAACAATTTTATAGTTTTATTGTAGGCATTATGCCAACTCATGACAATGAACAAGCCAATGTATGAAGAAGATTTGTATATGCAGAGAACAGAGATAAAAACAACAAGAGACAACGTCTTCTTTACATAGTTGGTCGGCCACTTGTGGATATGTCTTCTCCAGTTTATCTTCCCAAATATTCCAACAAACCTTCACTTCCACCATCTATGCTAAATCCATCATTTTCTCTTCTCGAAACTTCCAACAGACCTTCACTTCCACCATCTATGTTAAATCCATTGACCACCCGCCTCGATGATGCACATCAACGATTTCGTAAAAAATGGACCAACTGCGTGATATGCATGCCTACTTAATTTGCAAAGAATGTTATGTTGGTATTGTAGCGACAAAATTCCATGATGCATATACTTGTTCTCGCTGTATTCTAGAATGAAAATGCCATCGCTTTTCATTCGAAAACACTATGGACCCAGGAATCCAACCACCTATGCTTGTAGTACTTACAAAAGTTGAAGAAATGCTCATTAGTCATGCTAACCCATTCTTACAAGTTACACATGCTCACAGTGGTCAATATAAATATTCTGGACATACTATTTGCTTCCCCCAGGACATTTCCAATATTGCCAAATACCTTCCCCATTTAATATCATAACTTGACATCCTTGTTGTTCACAAATGCAACTCTACAAACAATCCATATGAACTATTTGTTAGTTGAACACGTGTTCTTGTTGCCCTTCAATACAAAATGGAAAATGACCCATACTACAAGGATGTACATGTCAACTTAGTTGCATTATCTTCATTGCCTCTTGTCTCAACAGACATTTCACCTTGGATTCTGCATGTTAATATCAATGCTACATTTTCTCATCAGCAAATCTTGTCCTCTACAGTTCAACCACCAAATTCATTTGAACCCTATGAATTAGAATCCTCCTCGTTAATTTGAACACAAAATAATGCTAAAATTGAGGTTGAAAAAATTAGACAGTTGTTACATATACCAAATATCCCACTAGCGCCTTCCATTGATTGCTCCCCTATAGGAATTTCCCCTATTAATGAGTACAACACATAAGGACTTCTTTCCATGGTTTTTCCAACTTTGTTCCCCACAGGTGCAACAATGCTTAAACAAGCACACATTCATGAGGTTGATACGCACAAATATGCGCTTCACCTAATTCACTATCATGACAACAGATTTGGCCAACATCCTCGGTTTTGGTACTTGTTGGCAAGCAACACCCTTCCGAGCATTTTGAACACAAATAATTTCAAATAGGTAATCTTTTGATTGACATTCGATATTACCACCCGGATTAACACTCATCTATAGATATTCTAGGAGTGCCCTCAGAATCTTTGATTCTGAAGGTACTCCCAATAGAAGCTTAATTGATTGATTGATTTATAGGGATTAACATCAGTCTATATCGAATTTGAATCTCTTGGTCTTGATCTCTCATTTATTTTGATCATCAGAAAAATTATAATCTCGAAAGTTAGTAGCTCCTAATTTCACACCATTTATCACTCATGTATATTCGAGGTCGGATGAATTTATTATATCAATGATTTTTTACTATTAATTCAAGCAAGTTGTTACATGGTATGATAATTGTTTCTATTCAATTCATATAGGAGATCTAACAAGCTTTTTCACTTCTAAAATATTTATTCATCATGTTAATCATAAGGATAAAAGTGTATTTAATATAATTTTCATAAGTTTCATATTATTATACACTTATCCTTATTACGAATTTTGTATTTTTGAAGTGAGACAGTATTAAAGTCTATCATAAGGGGCTAAGATGATTTTCAGAGTTTTGATATGGGTTTGGTTACATTATCAATTGTTTCCTTGTCATTATAATATCGACCCTGATCCTAATAACATCAATTAAATTTTTATTCAATAACCTTATTATTGCGATATTCAATGATGAAGGATTAGGGCATTGTAACCATTCAACTATGTTTCGAAACGATGAGTTTTCTAGGCTATCACAACATTATGAATAATTTCAATCAGTGTTGATGCTATGATTGAAATCAAGGTTTTGATATCCGCGTAACCTCAAGGGTTTCCATTTGTCGATTTATCATCATGCAAATATCACACTTAAGCCGTCGCTCGCTTGATTTTCCTGCAGATCGTTATGGTGAGGTAAGTGTTTTCCAAGCCCCATTAACCTATCAACTCACAGGTATGATGACTTTGCAGGGAAATTTACAGTGCTTTGGTAAAATAGGGAAGTTTGGAGTGTTAATTGAAATGTGTGGACTCTGGATAAATCGACTGTGTGTTTCAGTTTGTTTTTTGAAAACCCTGGAAGTTTGTGTAATCGCTACCAGCCTCTTGTGTCGAGATTTGAACTCATAGGCGACGAGTATTTGGATGCTGCCCCGAAATGCCGCGAGGTAATACTTAGGGTTGGATGGCTAAGGTTTTTACAGAAGTTCTCCGGGTTCAACTTGGAAACTTCCAGGGTGTTTGCAGCATCGTTTGATGGGATTAAATCCCAGGTTGGGGATATTGAATTGAGGCTGACAGAAGAGTTTGTTTCTTAGGCCCTTGGTTTACCATAGATAGGTGAACATTGGTATAAGGGTAAGCATGTAAAAAATGACGACTGGAAGGAGTTCCTCACTCCAGCTCACCGAAAAACGAAGTATAAATCCGGTTTCTTCTCTTGACTGATCATGAAAAAATGGCATTCTCTGCTCGAGCTGATCATCAGGTACATCACCTATGAGGGTAGGATTTCTCAAACCCAATTCTACCACCTCTGACTGTTAATTATTTTTAAGGGACGTCCTATGAATATGCCATACTATTTCTTGAATAGTCTGCACAAGATGGCCTGCACCTATGAAATTAACATAGGGGATAAGGAGAGGAGTTTGTTTCATCACGGATTAATTAAAATACTCGTGTCATACCGGCTAGGAGAATTAGGGGAAACTTGGGAATCTTTCCTCATGCGTAATGGGTTTGGTGAGAATGAAAAATGGCCCAGACAAAGGCCCAGAACTAGAAGTAGGCATATCAAAACTGAAGAAACCGATCCTGAGTTAGAAGAGTCTGGTTCTTAAGGTACTCTAGACGATGAAGTATCTGAACCTAGCCGAACCCTAAGTATCAGTGATGTTAACGTCAAGTGTGAAACAAACCCTGACGCTCCTGTTCATAATTCTCAGCCTCGAGTAAGGAAACCGGAAATCACAATACCATGTCAAAGTAAGGAGCTTCCTCATTCATAGGCTAACATTAGTCAGAAATCGGCTGAAGACCAAATTAGCCGAGTGTTGAGTAATCAGGCTATTCATAGGACTACTCGTAGTATGACAGCTGCCTTTTTTGCCAGAAGAGACTTGAGCATTGGGGATACCCCTATTATTGAAGTAAGTGACTCCTCAGAACCTCGTCCCAATCCAGTTCCCATTGGTCCATATTTCCTGGATCTGAAATATGTGTCTATCTCCAGGGATAATGTTGTTTATATTCAGCAAGTAAATCATGAATGTGATCAAGAAATTAATCAGAAGCCCTACATAGTTGAGGAAGACAGAGGAGGGTAAAATGGAGGATCGAAGGAACAAATCAATCGAAACCCTTACGTCCAAGTCATCTCATCTCTAGAAACTGACTTAAAGGAGGCACAAGTTATCAAGACATTTGCTATGGATGAAATCACAGGTCTGAAAACTGATTTAATCTCTTGGATTGAGAAGTGGAATTTGTTGAGGGGGAAGAAGGTGAAATATAAAGATCAAGTTAAAAAGCTTCTATTAAGAAATTGAAGGTTGAAGAAACAAAATAATATTGCCAAGATCAGGGCTGTTAGATTCAAAGCCAAGCTATATGGGGCGAGGAGAAGTGTGCCAATTTGACTGTCTGTCAAATCGGCTCTAAAAATCTGACATTTTGTTTTCTGCAATGAATTCCAATTTTTGTCTTATGTTTTAAATCTTTGATTATGCATGCAGATGATTTGAAATTAGCCTCCACAGGTTAGTAATATCTTAATTTTTTCAGTTTTTGTTCTTGGTGCATAGTTTGATTATTTAATGAGGATATTTGCAGAATTAAAATTCTATAGACATCCCATTCATTTCTATATGGTTATCAGTTGCACTTTGTTAACAAATTCTGTTTAAAATTTACAAGTATTAATGAGTCGGTGAGATGAAGCTAGATGCCATGCTGTATTTGTGGTTTTACCTACATGGAGTTACTCATTGGAGGCCGCTTCGGAAATGAAATTGATTGCTATTATGCAGTTTCTACACTCCTATTTCTAAGCATCATCAGTATGGATTATCGAATATAGTATTGACACATTTTGGGGAATATGACACTGGATTGATCCAGTAAGTTAACTTTTCTAGCACGTTATTCCCTCCTGATGGTTACATAACGACATGCCTATGATCCTGGTCTTTTCTTTGAAATATATTCAGATAAAATCCATATACTACCACAAAAATAGGAGAATTAGTTAATTAGTTGTTGTTTTCAGTTCCCTTTATAAACAAGTTTCAAACAGGAGTAAAGGGTTCGATTCCTAAGACTTATGGAGAATTGA
>LPNX010963608.1:319568-408969 GCA_001517045.1 Pseudotsuga menziesii
TGTCTTGAAATGTGAATGATTTGTTATTATGTTGAAAGTGAGTGAGCTTCTTTACATTTTCAATTAATTATGAAACTGTGTTACATGAATTATTAACTGTGTAAGCTGACCTTGTTCTGTCTTCATGTTAGTATATGATTGTATTTGTATGTTTCAAGACTATGTTAGATTTATTTGATAACAGCTTTTATTTTCTCCTCAAATTATCTTGTAATGAGATATCATCTTATTGTGAGTTAATTTAGATTTAGTTATGTTAATTGTAGACTTTTCTAACATGTCAGAATTATAGATCACCTTTATACATCGAAACCTATTGTCAAATCAACAATTCATGCTCTCAGTTGAGATAGTTAGCTTGCATTTAGGTCATTATAGGATAGAATTAGGAGCTACTATTTTCTGTACTTAGTAAGTTAAGATAGTCTTCAACATTAGTTAGTCTTTAGGTTGAATCTCTCTGTTTTGTTAGAAGATTTGGTTAAGTAAATATTGCCACATATACCTAAAGAGACTCTCTATTTTGAGAGCACATTATACAGGCAGCAGGGCCTTGATCCTGTGAGAGATAGTCACTCCAAACATATACAAGATTGTAGTAAGTTGAGTGTGTGGGATGTCTTTCCATTGTTGGCCTAGGTCAATAATTTTGGCCAACAATACTACATATACAATGTAATTATGTGTCATTAGATTAATGCTACTGCCTCTGTTTTTATCAAAACTAATCTTGAAGATACACTACCTCCGACAATACTTGAGCTTGTTAACCAATTCCAAGACATGTCTAATTAGAAAATTGGTGAGTGGGTCGCAAGGTTTGGATCTTCATTATGTGGAACATGCTCATATTGGAACAAAAGTAGGGCTGAACTAACAAATATGATCAATCAACAAGGTACACCAACTTTCTTCTTTACCCTTAGTGCAGCTGACACAAAATGGCTAGATTTGCATGTTCTAATGCCTATTAGACATTCTACTGGTTTAGCTCAAGAATACCAATGCAAAGTTCACAACATCATATCAAATCCACATATTACATCACAATACATGCACAATAGATTCAAAACATTCCTTCAAGAGGTGCTTGAAAAAGGTTTTCATATAACGGATTCTTGGTGCACGTATTTTACCATCTCTTCATTCTTATTTTTCTCTTCGTATTTTTCACTTTATACATTTCATTTGTAATATATTCCTTTTCCTCCCATGTAGGCATGAATGGAAGCATACAGGATCGACAAACATTCATGGTTTTTTTTGGTTGGCAGATGCACCAAATATGGACACCTTAGATTGGGAAGATATTCTTGTAGTTGAAGTTGCAATTTTTTTTGACACATATGTTACAACTTGGAATCCTTATGATACACACTTTTCAACATCTAGGTTATACCATTCTACTACAAATGATCCATGCAATCTTTCATCACCATCCATATTTGCATCAAACAACTCAGTTGACTATGAAGAACTTGTAAATTTTGTTCGAAGACACACATGATGCTTAGAATCAACTTGACTTCGCAAAAAGGAACATCTGTTCAATGTCACTATGGTTTTCCATATGAGATACAAGTGGCTTCTTCATTTTTCATTGATCCAAATGGACATAAAACATACAATTCTGCAAGAAATGATTCCCTTCTCAATATTCACAACCCTACCATGCTTTCAATATGGAGGGATAATGTTTATTTCCAACCTCTTCTTTCTAGACATGGTGTCCTCAAATACATTTCAAAGTATGCATCAAAAGTAGAGCCAAAATAAAAAAGATACCATGCAATTCTCTCTTGCATTTCACATGCAACACCAAGTGACAGACATATTCTTTAGCTAATCAAACAATTTCTTGCACAAACAGTTGCAGAACGAGACATTAGTGCACAAGAGACATGTCACATGCTGCAAAAAATACCACTTGTTCTTTGTAGCCGTCACTTATTTTCACTGAATTTCAGTCAAAGTGTCTTCCACTGTGTTTGTAATGGCACTAATAACACCCCTCCAACTCCTCCCTTCATATTTCCATACATGCAAAGACCACTTGCTATTGAACATTTAACCCTACTTGAAGCTGCTCGTTCTTGGTCTTTCTCTCCTAATAGGAAAAAAAATCCATGGAAACAAAACTTGCATCACAAGATTAGTAGAGTCTATCCACAATTCATTTCCATTGCTCCCTTTGATTCTTCATCTTTTGAACCATTTTGTTGGAGTGAACTTCTTCTATACAAATCTTTTCATTCCGTCCCATAAGATATTGGAACAACAACTTCTGAAATTATTTCTCATTGGCATCAGATTAAAGGCACATACTAATTAGAGAAAATTTGAACTCAAAACGGGCCTCTTAAGGAAATTTAATAAAATAATAGTTAAACTAATAAAATAATATTTATTAATTTTGGAGGAAGAAAAGAAAAAACTACTCTTTTGTTCGTATTTTCGACATATCACCCTGTGTTTTTACTCAAATTTTGATCGCGAGAGCTCATTGGATGCGGAATTAAATTCCGCATCCAATGAGTACCCACTTGACATACTTTTGATGGGTTTCTCTACCACAAAAAACAAGAAATACCTGAAAAAATGTGATGATGATGTCATCATCACGTTTTTTCAGGTGTTTGTTGTTTTTAGGGTAGAGGGGCCCATCAAAAGTATGCCAAGTGGGTACTCATTTGGTGAGGAATTTAATTTTGCATCCAATGAGCTCTCCCGATCGAAATTTGAGTAAAAACATAGGGAGATACGTCGAAAATACGAACAAAAAAAGTAGTTTTTTTTATGCTACCTATCCCCAAATTTATATTAAAAAATTGTTTAAGAGGTGCTCCCTTTTTGAATTTTAAAGCATTTTGATTGGCTAATACACGATTACATGGAATTTTTATTATTTTTGGAAGGCCCATTTTTAATTGAAATTTCCTCTAATGTAGTGTTTGGCATGTTGAATGTACACAAGAAGAACCCTTTACACTTTATCCAATGATTCAAACTCCGATTCTATTACATTTTTGCTGTCCCATATCATAAATGAATGGGAAATTCTCTCTCAAATGCGACTAGTAAACAACATTCAAATTGATGACCTTGAAATGCTTGGACATCGTTATTTTGAAAAAAATCACAATTGGACACATAACAATATAACCATCGACTTGCATCAGACAACAACATCATTCATTGACCTCAATTGCTTGTCCACCCATCTATATGAAGACAATCTATCGTTGTCCAATTCACCTGATTCCTTGTCTCTCACACAACGCATAGTCTTTGATGTTTTCATTTTTTATTTTAGAAACACTACATCGGCTCCATCACTCAAAATGGCGATTCAAGGTACTGCAAACACCGGGAAATCTTACTTCATATCTTGCTTAAAATCTACACTACAAACTACATCTGAACAAAGTGCCTTTCCACTTTTTCCCCTTGCTCCAACTGGTGTTGTTGCTTTTAACATACATGTATCTAGAATACATTATGCTCTTTGAATACCCATTGGTGAAATGAAACCCCTTGAAGGAAAACCCCTTTCAAAACTCCAAGAATAACTCCGCCATATTTGCTATATTCTCATAGATGAAATGAGCTTTATTGGACCAAAAATGTTGACTCAAATTGATGCATGCTTACGTCAAGCTTTCCCCTCAAATTGTACTATGCCATTTGGTGGTTGTTCCATGATCCTTGTTGGTGACTTTGGAAAATTTCCTCCTATTAAGGACATCCCCATGTATGTAGGCTCATCCGTTGGAACAACTCTCTGGTGTACATTTGATACTTTATCACGCTAGAAACAATTTTTTGACAACAAGGAAATATCCCTTCTCAAACTTCCTTTCGACAACTCTTGCTAAACCTACGAAATGGAACACCAACTATTGAAGACCGGGAACTCCTAATGAAAAGAATAAGCTCATGCCTTTCATATGTGCAAAACTATTCTTTTCAACAATCTATCCACTTATATCTCACCAATACCTCTGTTGTACTACACAATAAACACATGTTGAAACAGCTTAATATGCCAATTGCACATTGCTTTGCAGAACAAATGAACAAACATGGCCACAGATATTGACGACGAGCAGTTGCCATTAAAGGTCCTTCTTTCTATTGGTCAACAAGTCATCTTAACTGCTAATTTATGGGTTCAAGTAGGACTTGTTAACGACTTACTTGGAAAATTCATTGACATTGTCAACAACTCCAATGAACAACTTCCTAGCTTACCATATTTTGTTGTTGTCAAATTCCTCTATTACAAAGGACCCTTATGGGATGCTTTTAATCCTACTTATGTTCCAATATCTACTATAACAATGGGATCCCGTAGGCAACTATCGCTTCATATAGCATGGGGTTTAACAATTCATAAAGCCCAAGGTATGACCCTACAAAATGTTACAATAGATATTGGAAACACTAATAGACAAGGACTCACATTTGCTGCAATATCAAGACTTACATCTCTTTCAATCCTTTGCATTTCTCCACCTTTCTCTTTTTCCAGATGCTCTCGAATGCAAGATAATCCATTTTTCCAACGTAGGAAATAAGAGGAAAGCTTACTTGCTTCAAAGTCCTTAAAAGCAAATTGTGGTCGAAGCTTCTCATTATTTTCTCTATAAATGTACATTTTTTTATCACTTGTTAATGTAAAAGCTCTACCTTTGTTTCAAGAAACATCCAAGAAATGGATAAATAATTTCCTTTTAGACTAAACTTTCTTAGGAAACTGACACACTCAGTGTAAAACTTGTTAAGTACGACAGTTATTATATATCAGGAAATAATTAACGTATACAAATTTTAGATCAACTCTTATTTTCTTAAATGAAATTTATATAAAGAACAAATTTTTTTCAAATTTCAAATTTCCAATTTTTGAAAAACAATACCCAATTTCCGAAATTGGATATCGGAAATTGCAAAGTCGAATTTTTGTTAAGGGTATTTTCCTTATCCGTAATTTCTGATTTCCGACATTTCAAATGTCGGAAATTAGAGACTCAAGTTTTTGTTCAAATGATTTGCTTGCTTCCTGATTCCGATTCCCAATATTTCGGATATTCGAAACCGGAAACATATGTCATTCTTACGTATTCATATTTGATATATATATANCAAGCATTTTGAAATTGTCACTGATATTGTCTACAACTCCAATGAACAACCTCCGAGCTTACCATCTTTCAAAATAGTAAAAGATATACTTTTGTTTCAAGAAACATCCAAGAAATTTTAAAATAGTTTCATTTTAGACTAAACTGTCTCAGGAGCTAAGACACTCATTGTGAAATTTATTAAGTAGTAAATAATTATAGCTATCACGAAATAATTAACATATAAAATTTTTAGATCAACTCTTATTTCCTTAAATGAACTTAAAAAAAACAAAAAAACAAAATTCACATTTTTAATTTTCGATTTCCAAAACACGATACCCGATTTCTGATTTCCAAAACAAGGTAAGTCTGAAATGTTCAGTTGCAAAACCAGAGTTAATAATCATGACAATTATATATCGTAGTCCTAGAATTTCATAACAGTAACATCGAATTCCAAAGCTTTGTTTGAAATATTAACATTCGAGTTCTTTCTATGTCAAATTTTGTAAACGAAAATGTTTACAAAATGTTTGATTCTTCAGTAGCATGTTTACAAAATGTTTATGTTGTAATTTTCAAAATCAAAGCATATTTTTTTCACAAAAACATGTGCATGATACATCTATACAATTCACATAATGCTTAATATCTTTACACAGTAATGTCTACAACTCCAATGAATAACCTCCTAGCTTACTTAGTATATTCATCAACTTTTGCAAAATAAAATGGAAGTGAGATATCAAAATATATTTGATGCATATGTGATAACTTTAATAGGAAATAAAGTCTTAGATGAATATAAAATTATTTGAATGCGTCCATCACAAGCAAATGAACTCCTGCGTCCTATACATCATTCAAATTTGAACCTTTCTTGCCCCTTCCAAGAATTACAAATTATAATATTGGAAACTCACATTAGACAAATGTGCTTTATACACAATGACAATGTTCGACAACATATGAAATAACAAAATGTGAAATTGCTCATTCCTTCACATTCCAAACTCTAAAGCACCAGTTACAAGTCAAAATGTTGCATAAGCTCCAACAATGCAGCAACATTAAATTATTTGTTTAGGCGCGAATACCTTTTGCATATTTTCTCATGTCTCCAATTGGCTGCATTCCACTTGTTATTCTGGATCGGAATTGACAACACTCTCAATCACCCATCCCATGTCACTCTAGAAACTATAGCCCTTGCATCGGTAGTAGAACTCTCAACTTATCTTCCCATCTCCTCCCATTCCGGAATTTGGTATCACCATGTTGACAATTGTTTCTTTGGAAGCCATGAGAGGGAAAATAATTACACTCAAGAGTCTAGTTTTTGTGCATATAAAAAACCACAAAGGTGGTCGAAATGATATTTTCCTCAGTAGGAGGCTCTATTTATTGATTAAATCTTACAAAATCTTATTATGAGTTTGGTATTTTCATGATTAATGTAATTTGTATATAATTCCCTTATCTCTTGGATGAAGCAAAAGGTCACTTAAATGTTCTGAAATATTTTCACATCATCATAACGCCGCCTGTTTCCACTATAACTTCATCATATTAATCACATAAGTGATTGTTGGCCTCACTTCTTATCAGCCTTAAGCTATCTCATAGTGTGTGAACTTGACATTTGTCACCTCATCGATGCCTTCTTATGATGGAATAAATATTTCCTTGTTTCTTAATCATTAAATATATGAAATATGTTCCTTAATCATTAAGTGATCGCCAATATCACACGCTCCAAACACCAAATATTTCAAATCCAACATATTTCATATCTTGGATTCTCCTCCCATTTTAGTCTTTTTTAGCTTGTCCAACATTATCATTATGTATAAAACACTTTTGTCTAACATCAATGAGAAAAATTCCATTTTCATTCATCTTAAACCTTTTTTTCCAGCAGCGTCGTCAGATATATAAATGTTGTTCTTCATAGATTTATATATAATGAAAGTTTAGCAGTGAAGTTTTTAAATGAAATAATCCAATGTGATATTATAATATAATGGAAATATTAATTGAAAATAGGAATTCATGGAAACAGAAATGAGAACATACAGTGTCAATAGGAAAAAAGTTGTATTCATGTAATTGTGCTTCAAAAAGGTATTTCCGGATTCCAAAATGTCAGATTTTGGATACTCAATTTCTTGCTTGCCAACGTCTACTTTTCTCTTTCAAAAAATCGCAAAGGGTAAATTGGAAATTGGAATTTACATGTTCGAATTTAACATTTCGTGGTTTTCGATTTCCAGTTTCCTCACACAAAAATCCAAGCTTTAATATTCTTCTTTGCAAAAAATTTGTTTTCCAGTTTCCAAAAAAAGACATGCAAAATGCACAATTTTGATACAGTTTTAGTTCAAATATTTTTTATTCCCATTTTCACCTTTTGCTGTGTGGAATGAAAAAAGCTGAAACACCAAATCTAAACTTTCCCAGACTTTCTCTTTCCGAAGTTTTAGTTGCGCCCTTTAATTTCAAATTTTCGCTGCTCTCTTAACATCTTTCTCTAATACATTACGTACTTCTTCATTAGGAAATACATCAAAATTCTAATTGACGTGAATTGGCATAGTTTTATTAAGTGCAGTTGTAATTTTTCATTTAAAAATATTTAGCCTAAACAGTATAAATACTTTCACAATTTCCATAAATGATAAGTTTAAGACTTTTTAAAAGAACTGTGTTTAAATTTATTTAGTTCAGTGTGGGACACAACTCTTTATAGTATATATAGTTTTGAATATAGTAAAAGTGCTTAGAATCACTAAGATACAATCTCCTTTAAAATATATCAAACGCATTAATAAAAATAAAAAATAGACATTATTACTATTTCTAAATTTCTAAAAAATATAATAGAAAAAATAGAAACAAAACTCGATCAATCTCGGAAAACTCATATTCAAATTAAATAAACTTACAAAACTATCACTATATAGTATTATTTTCTATTTGCCACAAATGTTTATGGAGCCTATATCTTATTTCCCAATTTCAACTTTCAGAAAATTCTTAATAAACAATTTTTTAAAATAAATGAACAATAAATTCACTCAGTGATCTTGATGTCGGATTATCTTTAAACTTCATAATTTTTAACATAAATATTTGTTATTGGATCTTTAAATAAATTTCATATACCCAAATCAAGCTATTCACGTACATTACATCTTTAAACTTTAGGTTTATTAAGAGAAATACTATATTTGTATATATTAGATCTTTAAACTTCATATTAATTTTTTTTAAGTCTACATTGCTATTAATCAACTATACAAAAAATTACAGAATATTGAGAGTTATTCTCAAGTGAAAACAGTGGTCTAACAACCACTGAAATCCCTCCAAAGTAGAAAACCTTACAGTTGCAGTGTAAAGAGCATAAAAACCATACATAAAATGAAGGCTGCTGAATAAGTAAAGTTTAAACAAAATTACAGAGATGTTCAAAAGAGCCACAATAACCCATGTAATATATGGGGGGATACATAAAAAATTAATATAAATGAATGTTTATGAATAGACCTTGAAAAATAAAAACCAACATAAACTTAGAGGTAAACAAAACGAAGCGAAGTAGACAAAACCAAAATAGGAACAAGCTCATGCGTTAGCACCGCTTATAGTGACAGTCGGGTCCTACGTGTCCTACGTTTCTTGAATTATTGGACAAGGCCCAAATATTTCCTTGTATGAAGATGGTAGACTGGGCTTCAGCGATAAGACAAAAACTTTTCCCATAGAAGGATCTGGTTTCTCCACAGAAGCACCTGCTTTCCCCACAGATGCATCAGATTCACGAGCTCGTTTGGAAAGCTATCTAATCGTATTTGGAAATGAAATAGCCACTGTAGATGCAATAGACATGGTAGTTTCATCATTATTTTAGTTGAAATTACTATTCCTAGTGATCCCAAAACTAAAATAAAAATAAATAAAACAAAATCAAAACAACGATAATATAATTTATATGACATCAATTGTAAATCTCTGCAAATATTCCATAGAGACACTGGCGCTACCTCCATCACCCAAGGAGTCAAATCCCAGATCTAATTTTTTCCACATGGCCATGACATTTCTGTGTGTTATGACCATATCTAATTCCAAATGAAACCAAGTTTACAGGCCAAATCTTCGCCAAATTTAGAGGTAGGGCGATGAAAAATAATGTTGAGCGAGTTTAAAATAACATTGGACTTAAGAGAAGAATAAGTTATGCGAAAATAATACAAACAGTCAAAATAAAGCCTCAAAATCGAAGTTTTCTAGTTTCTGATACCTGATCGTCGAAAATTGAAAATAGGAACTTCGACATTTATTTATTTGAAAATACAAATTTTTCGAGGTTTGAAATGTCACAAATCGGATCTTAGGGAATACATATTGTGTTCATTATTAGAAAACATAGGACATAGGGTTTCTGCAAGAAGATCTTAATAAAAATAAAAAATAGACATTATTATGAAAAACTCAAAATCTAATGAGTGGCCAGACTTCGTAAATTCGAATCTTAAAAAACCCAACTCAAACAGCCAAAAGACTATAGACCATATATATTGTATGCATAAATGAAAATTGACAAAATTTACTTTTCGTTTTCGGGAATCGACAGTTGGGAAACAAACATTCAGTCCAAAAATGTGTGGTATTTCCCATTTCCAATATAAGGATTATCGAAAATCAAGAATCAGGAAACCAAACAAATCCACTTGCCGACATCGAACGTATCTAAAATCGAAAATCGCAAAATAAACCTACAAACTTATCTAAAGTGAAACTTTCGATTTCCGATACTTAGAAATTGGGAAAGTAGACACAGTGAGAAGTCGGTATTCTAATTTCCCAATTTCTTTATTTTTGTTTTCTGATACTTGAAAATCTAGAAAGTAGATACAAACGAAAAGTAGATAGCTCCAAAAAATGAATTTCCATTTCTCGATTAGGAAATCAAAAATTAGAATCAAGAAAGACATATTGTAAAACAAGTTAAAATTTATTATGAAACTCAATAAATATGAAGATAAAATATCAGTATATAAATCAACACATTAAATTGCAAAACATTACAATCTTTCCAAAAATACAAATGTATCAAACTTGCACACACCCTATGTTCCAATTTCCGATTTCCCAAATTCCCATTTCCGACATTTCGGATTCTGTAGATCTTATGTTCTGCAATAAGGAACCTTCCATTTTACTATTTTCAATTTCCCGATTTCCAATTTTCAACAAATCCGATTCTGGAAATCCTATGTCCTATGTTTTCCAACAACATACACCCTATGTTCCATTTTCTGATTCCCCAATTCCAATTTGCGACATTTCTGATCTTGGAAGTTTTCTTTTCAAATAAACAAATGTCGAAGTTCCTATTTCTGATTTTTGACATCTGGGTACTGGAAATTGAAAAACTTCAGTTTTTCTTAAGTCGTTTGGTGTTTAAAGTTTTATTTTGTCTGTTCATATTATTGTCTCTTTGCCACAAATGTTTATGGTAAATCTAGCTCTCCAGTTGGAGGCTATATCTTATTTCCCAATTTCCCCTTTCACAAATCTTGATCTCGAATCATCTTCAAACTTGATATTTATTAACATAAATAATTGTCATTGGATATTTAAATAAATTTCATATACCCAAATCAAGCTATTCACGTATATTAGATCTTTAACTTTAGGTTTATTAAGAGAAATAATATATTTACATATATTAGATCTTTAAACTTCATATTTTTTTTTTGGTAAGCCTGCATTGCTATTAATCAACTATAGAAAATATTGCAGAAAATTGATAATTTTGGTCAAGTGAAAACAATGGTCTAACAACCACTCTAATCTGTTAAAAACATAAAACTCTATAGTTGAAGTGTAAAGAGCATAAAAACCATACAAAAAATGAATGCCGGTGCATAAGTAAAGTTTAAACAAAATTACAGACATATTCAAAAGAGCCACAATAACCCATGTGATATATGGGGGGCTACATACAAAATTACTATGAAGAAATGTTTACGAAGAGACCTTGAAAAACAAGAACCAACATAAACTTATAATTAAACAAAAGGAAGCAAAATATAAAACAACAAAACAGAAACAAGCTTATGAGTTAGCACCACTGGTAGTGATAGCTAGATCCTGCGTGTCCCACGTTTCCTCAACCATAGGAAAAGGTCCAAAAAGTTACTCATCTGAAGATGGTAGACTGCGTTTCAGCGGAAGAACAATCGTTTTCTCAACATAAGCATCCGCTATCCCCATAGAAGGATTTGCTTTTCCCACAGAAGCATCCGCTTCCCCACAGACGCATCAGATTCAAGAGCTCGTTTGGAAGTTGGCTAATTGTAACAGACATTGTAGATACAATGGGTATCATAGGAGTTGGGTCGACATTCATTTCTGGAGCCATAGAGACATTGTCGCTCCCTCCATCACCCAAGGAGTCAACTCCCATGACTAATTTTTTCCACATGTCCATCACATCTCTGTCCATGATGACCATATCTAATTCTATCATTTTGGACATAGCCTGCGAAATTGCCAACTTAGTATTATTCCATCTCCCTAGCATTTCCTCCATGAGGGAACCCATCATGTTTTTGACAATCCAATAGTTATTCGGGCTAGCCCCATCAATATCGTGAGAAAAGTTCTTGTTTACCAGCCTCATTTCCCAATCATCTATTATGGATTGGACTTGCAGAGAAATATCATTGTTGTAAACATATACCTTTGTCACGCGCACTCTTCGTTACGCATGACCGCGACTAGTCCCAACATGACGAGACGTGGCATGCTAATTGGACATAGTATGATGGTTCAGATGCAGAACAAAATGAAGCAAAGGTAGACAAAACAATTATGCAAAAAAATCAGGGAAGAATAAGAGTGCCCCAAGACCCGATCAGTTAGGAAAGAAACAACTCAACGGAATTAGGGAGAAAGATTCATGGCCATGCTAAAACCAACAGGAGGCCATTAATGGGAAAAACTATTGTTGTACCACTTCCAATTCCTGACCAAGAGAAATTGTATAGTAGCCGCATAACAAAATGACTGCCAGGTCAAATCATCCCTTACCTCAGTAGCAATGGTGTCCTCCATTGAAGCTGATACATGCTGACAGAGCTTCATCGACAAGGACTAATTAATACCATCTCAGAAAAAATGGAAGGGGAGAAAGAGGATTAGCCGTATGATCCATCGTGCGGATACAAACATTATTATAAACTTTACAAAGAAATAAGTTACGTAGAATAAACTCATATTTCACAACGTCTACCCAGCTGATCAACTCAATTCCGCCTTCTTTGATCCCCTTTAGATAATGGGATATAATAAACAGAAAATTTAATCATGACCATGTTATATCTAAACTCAGCAATCAAAACTGTTGTAGCAGTGAAAGCGTCACTCTTCATGATATATGTCAATATTGAATCAACTGTAATCCCAGCATTAAAACTCAACTCATGACCAAGTTGGCCATCTTGGAAAACAAGACCCGCTTCATTAATGTGTAACGAGTGTAGGATAGATGACAGAAACAAGTACAACGTCAATCTGCCACAATAGACCTATCCGTTCCCTACTTGCCAATTTGACTCTCATCATTCGCATCCATGGTTAAACTTCATATTTATTAATAGAAATAATTGTTATTATTCAATCTATAAACCTCATAAAATTATTTCTTAGAAATTTTCTATATAAATTAAAAATTATAATTCTTTAAAATTATTATATTTTAAATGACTTTTTAACTCATTTCTCCAAATAAAATAAAATCATATAATTTCCAATATATATAAACAAATTAAAAACACACTATATATATTATGAATATTTTTATTTTATAATATTTATTCCTGACTTGCAAAACATGATACCGAATTTCCGAAATCAGATATCGAGAACCGGAAATTCCATTTTTTCTTAGGGTTATTTGGGCTATCAGATATTTACGATTTGCAATAATTAGATCTGAAATATCGGAAATCCAAGAAACGAATAAACATTATAAATAAAAAAAACCGATCTTTCTGTTTTCTAATATCTGAAATATCCAAAATCGAAAATCGTGAATCCAGGAAATTATTTCAAGAAAGAGCTTAATGTCCAGTTTCCAATATCCGTAAGACACAAAGGTTAGGTTGCGGAAAAGACACAATGTTTTTACCCTCTCTAAAACACTGTGCAATATCACAGATACCTTGAATAATCTTAACAAAAACTAAAATTTCCAGTTTCCGATACTCGGAAATCGGATATCTGAAATGTCGAAAATAGGAAATTGGGGAATAAGGAATCACAAATCATAACATAGGGTATTTCTTGTTAGAAAACATAGTATTTACCCTTTCTTCATTTCCACCCTTCAGGACAAAAGTAAAAAATTAGAAATAGGAAATAACTTACTCTTAAACAACATGACTAATAATTTCAAGATAAAACTATTACAGGAAATAATAGATGAAAGAAAACAACCAATTAATGTGCAAACATGCAAATCAAAATTACTTTGAGCATAAACTGTAAAAGATTGAAAAATAACTCACTCCTAAACAAGATAAGTAATAATTTCAGGATAGAACTATTACAAAATATAACAGATGAAAGAAAACAACCAATTAATGTACAAACATGCAAATCAAAATTACTTCTTTTAACTTACTTTAGACCAACTTAAATAATTAAAATGCAAAGAACAATATCCAATTGTTAAAGATACACAAATTGCAAAAAACATTGTTTTTTGGACTTACACAATAAATCCAAATTCACGATAGAAATTTGTTTCCCCGGCACAGCTGCATACGTAAATATTCCCAAATATTACCAAAACGTGTAATTACACAATGAAATAGTTTCTAGCTTTGCTCAAGGGCATAAATCCACTTGGAAAATAAATCCAGAATGTCATCGACTTCCTGAAAATGAGCATTCCTTAATTGAATTTCGTTCTTGCAAATTTGGGAGGAAATCTCCTCCCTTTTGATTTTTTTCCATTCTTTGATGGATAGATTTATTCGAGCTATCGAGCAATGGGAAACTTCTATCCATTTCTCGATCTCTTGCACTGTGAATTTACTAATTTGTTGGATCAACTCTTTGGTGTCATCAAATTGCTTTTCCACTTCTTCCAAATGAAGTTTAGGACAAAGTACCTCACTAAGAGGATCCAAAACAGGTAAACTCAAATAGGTTAGCAAATTCTTTGAAGCAGACCACTTGTTTTCACAAACCTTTTGTCCTACATTGACAACTTCAACTAAATCACACATAGTCTCCCATGTCTCAATGGCAACTTAAGTTGTTTTCAGATCTAACTTGTCTAAGATTCACAAGCCATTAGGTCTTTCCTTAATTTTCTTTTTCCAACCTTTTACTTTCTCTAAAGTAGTGGATGCTTCTCTCAGTCGATGATGGTGATCCTCAAGCATTTTATAATGCATAATAAACTTGTTGTACATGCCTTACATCTCATGAAAACAACTATACAAATCTATCAGAGCCTGTTGAAATTCTTCGTGTATTTTATAGAGTACCTGTTTAAAATCCTCAAGTCTTAGATCGACAAAAGAGGATCCTTTTGAGGCTAAATGGACATCTTCCAGTTCTTGATTGATAAGAGCAATTTTCTCTGCTTGTTGCCGATTCATAACCTCTGCATTCCGAATCTAGTGCTTGGCTTATTCAGCTTTGTTTTTCCATTCCTCTAGTTTTTCTTCATGTTCTTGTTTCAAATTGCCAATCTGTTGTTCATGCCTTTGTTGTGATTCTGCTAACTCCTATTTGACCTTCTCCAATTCCTTTTGTTTTTCACCAAGAGCCAAAATTAATTGTGAAACTGATTGAAAATTATCTCTAGCAAAAACTCCCATGGAAGTTTCCGTCTTCACTGCCCCTTGTTGCATATCACTTGTGTCTGCCTTCAATATGACTTGACCAAGGGCAGGAACATTTTTGGCTGAGATTTCTTTGGCTCTCTTGGCTCCCCTTTTAACCATAGTTTTATCATTTTTACTCCAATAATATTTTCCAAAGGATACCACTGCATCTTCTCCAAAATATTCTATAACTTCAGATGATGAAATGCTTTGTTGGTGGATGGTAAACAAAGGATAAGTTTGGGTTTGGTTTAAAGGAATGTCTATGCTAAGGGGGACAATATTCATAGGAAAAGAAACAAAGGTAAAAGTGAGTGATGTAAAAGAACCAAATATAGTAAAATCTTCCTTTTGAGGAAGATTCATACAGACAGAAGGAATGTTGTCCTAAAAAATATAGGGAACTGGCGATGTAGTGATAGACTGAGGTGGTGAAAAGGAAGAAGGAGAACTATGAATAGGTGAGTCAACTGAAATGGTGGAAATTCTAATAGTAGCTCCCATTATTGATGACAAATCTACCTCGGGAAAACAATGTTGCGAAGATGATGAACCTAACATACTGGAAAAGATTTGGATATTGGGGATAGATGACAAAAGAGTAGTCATAAAAGCATCAACGTCTTCTTCCATGTCCATATCATGATTCTCAATTTGAGCTGATGATAAAGAAATTACCTTTTGTACAGAAGGTTCTTGCACAAGTGTATCTAGGATCGAACGTTCTTGAACAAGTCTCTCCTCTTTCTTTCCAATTGAGATCGAAGAAATGGTATTTTCTTTTGTCCGTGCTTCTGGTAGCTGAGCCTATTTAAAACCTGCTACAATCTTCTATCTTTTAGGATTTACTTCAGTTAACTATGCCCGAGTTTGCAGTTGAGACTCAAATTTTTCAAAATTTCTTTTTAGGTATACCCCTTTCTTTGGCATATCTTCCATTGTTGTAAGAGAGGGGCTCGATGGGCCTTCTAGAACACCTTTTCCCTTGTTCTTTGGTCAAGCAACAACAAAAACAACAAACCTTGTTGCATGTTCTCTCACTTCTTCTTCTCTCTTCTCCTTCTCAATATCTTGTTTTATTCCAAGTTTATCTTCTCTTTCTTGCAGAGTTATTCTCTTGAGATCCTTTTTAAACATGTACATATGGAACTTTATCTCTGGATCTGTGATTTTACCAATTGCCTCCTGAAAAGTGGTAGTTGCTCGGAACATGGAATCATCGGGATCATTTTGATGAGCGTATTGAATTTTGACATGCTCATGAGAAACTAGATTAGCCAAATATGCCACTGGGTTGTGCATTCTTTTTGGTGCCTCGCCCAAACTCATAACATAAATATCCTTTCCCAACAAGGACGCATGAAAAGGATTTTGTATCGTAAGATTTCCAAGATTCACATAAAATTTGGGCCAAGACTTCTTGTTATGTTTGGTCAACTTGGAGAAAGAGCCATCAATCACAGTCTGGTAGGAAAATTCTCAAAGCACCATTCGGTTTGGAACTATTCTGGGAAGCAGGTGCACTATATTGCTGCCCCAAATACTTATGTAAGATAAATATTCTCCTACATACCAGTCACCATACACCAAAATGAGTTCCGTACCTTTTTGAGAGAATGAAGGAACATCAGCTTTGAAAATTTTGTAGTACATTGACCCGAGAAACAGGTCACAGAGCTCATAGACACGAGGTATGAAATTGTCGTCCCACATATTAGTAAAATATATATGAATAGGTGTACTTTTCTCGTTGCAATTCCAATTTAGCTTCGGGAAACAAAAACATGCACAGAAAGCATCCATAACGAACCTTGACATATATAAAGATGGTTTCCAGTTGGTCGAGGTTCTCTGATATTTTTCAATTTACTCCCACAAATTACAAAACATAATTTTTACCTATTTGAAGGAATCACTTGTAAGTAGAACATGGTCCGCCATAGGGACCCATTTCACTTTGAATGAGGAACAGTTGGGTAAGGAAAATAACCTGCAAAACATGGTGACAAGCAACAAGAAAGGCTCTCTGAACCAATAAACATGATAAGCTGAAAGTGAAATGGGAATCACTAGTGTTGGTCCTTCCACCCAAGATTCCACCACTTGTTCGTTATTGAATTTGGTGAGGGTTTCGTCAAAAAATTTCGGAGAGAAAAGCTGCTTGGGGGTTTCCAAAGCATAAGCCCTAGCAAACACATCTAGATGAAACAAAGCAATAGAGACATTCTCAATATCATGAAACATTCATTGGTTAAGTTCAACCTGGTCCGATGCCCACTTAATAGGGTCCATGTAAGGCATAAAAGGAGGTCTCGCCACAACACAATGGAGCTGATAATTGCATATGTGTATGTAGAAAGGTTGGTCACGAGAAACATAGGAAAAATCATCATTGTCAAAAATAGCATAAATTTTGCACCAGTCCACATATGAGGTGTTAGACACATACCCACTGGTGTCAGTGAAAACACCGGAATTGAGATCTTTTATTTTCTGCTCTTGAAGAGCCATTTTAGATATGGTATTCTTGGTCGTAGCACATACCTTCTCTGATTGAATTTTAGCAACCATGTCTAAAAATGATGAGAGTTTAAATTTACAAGAAAAAACGGTCAGGGAGTGAAAACTTACAGGTCAAAATCATGAGTCTACGCGCTGGGACACAGAGGAAATGCACAGTAAATAAACCCTAGGTAGAGTGAAAAATCGTAAGTTCGATTCTTTAAAAACCCAACTAAAATGGCTAAAAGAATCTAGATTGTAAATTTTGTATGGATCAACGGACGAGATCAAACAAACAACATAGGATACAAAATTTGAAAACATTTACTTTTTGTGGTTTTGAACTTTCGATTTGTGAAATCGAGAATTGGAGATCAGGAAACAAACATTCAGTCGAAAAATTAAGTTTGTTTCCGGTTTTCGAGATCCGCAATATCGTAAATCACAAGTTGGGAATGCACAAAAAATTATTAAGTAAATCGCTAAGTAAATATTTGACAAACAAACTTGTGAGTTTTCTGATTTCCGGAAACCGAACAGGAATATTTCGACTTTCACAATCCAAAATCGCAAACTGCCAATATCATAAAACCCTTTGAACACGAATATCCAAAATCAAAATTCGATAAAAAGGGAACATTTCCTCTCGGAAACCCAAAATTTAAAAAAGCAGTTAAAAAATTTATTCCAAAATTCAATATATCCAAACAAAAAAGATTCATTAATAAAATTACCTCAGTAGCACACATAAAAATGTAATTACCAGTCTCTCAAGGTAGGTCACAAAGGTTGAATTGTGAAAAGACCCAATATTTTTCCCCTCTTCACCTTCCTTTGCACCATTCCAAGCTTAGGGTTTACATGGTCCAATCCCCACTTGACAGGGTCCATGTAAGGAATAAAATGGGGTTTGGCAGCAACACAATCAATATTAGAATTTCATATCTAAAAATGACATGAGTTCAAATTTACCAGAAAAAATGATCAAAGGGTGAAAACTTCAGAAAGTCACAACTGGGAGCACTCCAACACAAAGAATATTCACTCTAAAAAAACCCTCCAAAAGACTCTAGACTGTATATATTGTATGCATAAACTAAAATTGACAAAATTTACTTATGATTTTCCAGAATCGACAGTCGCGAAACAAAATTTAGTCCAAAAAATCGGAAATCGATAATCGGGAAACCAGACAAATCCACTTTTCAACATCCAACGTATCGAAAATAAGAAATCACAAAACAAACCTACAAACTTATCTAAAGTGAAACTTCCAATTTCCTATACTCGAAAATCGGGAAAGTAGATATAGTCAAAATTTGGAATTCTACTTTCCCGATTTCTTAATTTCCAATTTCCGATACTTGGAAATCGGGAAAGTAGATACAGTCAAAAATTAGATAGCTCTAATCAAGAAATACGGATTGTAAAAAAAGCTAAAATTTATTACAAAAGTTAATAAATCCAAATATAAATTTTATTTAGTCAAAAATGTCTTGACCTAAAATTTCAAAAACTCAGTATTAATTTCCAGTCTCCCAAGGTAAGTCACAAAGGTTGGGTTGCAGAAAGACACAATATTTTTACCTTTTCGACATTTTTTTTCACCTCTCAGTGCAAATGCTATTATAGAATAAGTGGAGAAGTAATATATCTAAAGGGTTTTGGGTACTTGGAATCATAAAGATAATTTGAATCCTATTATGAATTTGTCAGAAAATCAATCTATATAAAATTCCAGTGACTTGAATTCTCAATCGTGTAGACCTGGTACTTTGGATTTTGTCTTCCCTAACAAATCCTTCCCTTCCTTCTATAACTTATATATATGATCCCATGGATCAATCCGATCAAGATTAGGTTAATTTATCTTTGGAAAATATGGCTAATCTACTAATTATGAGTGGGACAATGGAAGATGATATTGGTGTTTCTAAAAGTTTAGAATCTGATTCCATTAGTGGACCTGTTGACTCCAATTTGGAAAGGATTCCCTTATAGAATATTAGATATTTGGATACATGTGATGAGATAAGGGTTTTATGGGAACTGGTTCCCTCCTATAAAGATATCTAGGCCAATACTCCTTTAAAAGTTTACATCGATAAATAATTTAATAGATCATATGCTTTCCTTGTCAATTCCATCTATTTCCTGGATGTGACTATCCAAAAGAAGTGAAATAATGAGAAAACAATTAGAAATGACACTATCATCCTGATGAGAGAGTGGGTTATGGTTCAGAGTACATCCCTATTTCTTCTAGATTGAATGATGCATCTATGAATCTTGCATCCTACTGCTAATTGCAATGACTTACAAGAACTTAGAGAAAATATGCCCATGAACAAGGTTTCCCAATGATCATTACATCTTATAATATCATCGTCATTAGGGGCACTCACAAGTTATTAGCCCTATAAAATATTTTTTCTCTAATCAAACCAGATATTGTATCAAATTAGGAAACTATGAGCGTGGGATTGAAGGCTTGTGAAGTTTTTTTAAGATTTTCCCTAAATGGGAGGTTAGTGCAATTGATGCTATGGGTATTTAAAGGGGTTGATGATTGCATGGAATCCAACTATGGTTGATTTCAATTCCTTTTTGGCTTATGCATGAATACTCCTTCAAGGAAAACTAAGAGGAATGGATGTTACTATTAGGATTGTTGATTGTTATGCACCTTGCATTGGCTGACAGAGGTTACAGGAAGGAGTGGATGTTAGTGGTATTATGAATGATCCCTATTTAATATTTTTTGGAGATTTAAACCTAACTCTCTTTGCTAGTGAGGTTTGGGAAGGATGTTCCAGGTTAGATGATATGGCTAAGTACTTGTCAGGTTCCTAATTTTTTCTATGGTGTTTTGGCCTAAGTCACCTAGGAAATTTTATTGAAAAATTATCTAGCAGGTGTCAAATGTTAGAAAATTTTCCTAAGTGAACACATGAAGAAGTAAAATTCCCAAATTTGAGTTCCTAAGGAAAATATTAATTTGGGAATTATTTGGCTAGCTTATGCAGAAGTTTATTTTCTAAGTTTGGCCTAAAAGTTAAGAAAAATATTATTTGTGGATAATAATGGGTCAAATGGTGCCCAAATATTTGGTTGAATAAGATAAAAATGTATTGGAAAATCTTGGAAAAACAAAATGTGGACAAACTTGGTTGGAAAATTGAAGAAATGGTTAAATATTAAATATTTCCAACTAGAAAGTTGGTAGGGTTCCTTAAAAGAAGGAAATGACTTGGAGAGCACATTAGATTTGTGGAGCATTTATGACCACAACTTGGTGGATTGGGACCTTATCCATGATGATTTTACATCAGCATGAGTCATTCTCCAAGACTTGTGTGGTATCAAGTCAGGATATTGTGTTTTATCAAGTCATATCTATATCCTCATATATTGAGGTGGGATGCATGTACTGTGATATTGTGTTTTATCAATATTGGAATATTGTGTTGCATCAAAACTGGTCTTTTGTTGTATCAAGAATGTAGACTTGTGTTATATCAATTCAATGATTCTCATAGACGGTACCCTATGAGAATGGATATCCAATTATATATATGGATTTGTGTTGTTTCAAGTCATGTGCTTATACTATGTGATATATTGTTATTCATGGTCACTGAGTGATATAAGTTTTCTTTAGGGCTTATCTAACCCTAGAGTGAATTAATTTAGCATATGACTATATGTCATGGGGTAATATATATGATCATTAGTATATATGGAATAATTATTATGAGTATGATATGATAAGATGGTTAAATAATGGACGTATCGACCATGCATTAATTATTTAATGATAATGAAATAAAGCATAGAGAAAGAGAACTTGAATTTCCCATGCAAATGTCCCAGTGAAGTCAAGTGATAAAGATTCACTAAAATATGGATGCCTCAATCAATGCCTTAGTCAAAGCATTAGTTTAACTAGTAATGAATGTAACCAATTAAGTACAGAATAACTTAATGTTCATCAATCAACATGCATCAATTAACTAAAGATTGTTAGTATTAATTAGTAATCCTCCCTTTGACCACCATAGTTTAATTGTCTTTTCCTAGCATAAGAGTCGGATGCCACTTCAATAGTGCCATGGGGAACTCATCTAGGGCCCACCTACCACCTGATACACTAGTTTGCAATAGTTTGGGAGCTCTAGTGAGAAATACCTATAATTTAGGAACCCACACTCAGTGCCACCAAAAATCACCAACAGTTGACCCCAGTATATGTTCAATTATGCTCCAATAAGCCACAATTAGTTTACCTTCAATCAACTTAGCACCACTTATGCATGATTTGAGGAAGTTGGGAATATTTTCTCACCTAACACCATAATTTAATTGAATGCGAAGTTATTTAGTCATCCATAGTTGCATTAGTGACTCTCCAGTGGTGTTTTTCCACATTTATATTTCTTTGGAGTCAGTCGAAGTTGGTGAATTCGAATCCTACCCAGTGTATTCCAATTCTCATTATTCTATCACCATTGTATTACACACATGTTAATGATTATGGATTTAATGTTATGATGACCAATTTTGTCTCTTAGTTGTTCAATTTTCACCATGAATGTTTGATTTCTGTACTCTGAATTGATTTTCTCTCCTACAACCTTCTTTTAGAGTGAATTGATTTAGGCCCGAGGTCCTAAGCTTTGCTAAATTAAACATAGTATTAGATCAGGTATTCAGTCCAACTTCAAACCTTGGAAACTTCCATTGATGCACCATAAGCAATTGGGTTCCACATAATTCTTAGTATTCTTTCCTTGCTCCCTCTGGATTTTTTCCAAAGAATTCTATCCAGGTTTGATGCACACAAAGAAAGTGAACATGTAAAAGTGGAGAGTGTTTGAATTGGTTTGAATTTGAATTCAAGTGTTTTTGTAGGTAAATTGAATATTTACCTATAATTAGCTACTCCTTGAAGCTGCAAGATGGAGAATTCAACATCCTTGACACCCAAAATACTCACACCCTTTAAGTATATTGATTGGAGAGCTGATATTCAAATAGTGTTGTGCAACAAAGTTCTGTACAGAGTTACCATTAGTAGGAAGGTCAAACCCTAGTAGCCTCTTGAGAAATAAAAGTATCTGAACAAGATGGATGAAGCATTTGGTTTCATGTGCATTCACATATCCACAGAGTTACTCTTCCATCTTGATGGACTGAAAAAATCCAAAGGAAGTATGGGAGAAGATCGAAACCCTATTTGGCAAGCCGGATGAGCTGAGAGGCCATATTCTAGAGAATGAGTTGATTGCACTACATCCCAACAACTTTGAAACTATCCAAAAATTCTTTTCAAAATTCAAATCCCTTATCATGCAATGCAAGCATTGTGAGATTGACAAGAAGGACGAGCAATTGATGCTCTCAATTCTGAGAAAAATTGGCCCAGAATTCTTAATGTTCATATCCACCTTTCACTGCAAAAGACTGACAACTCATAATTGGAAAATTTTGTCACTTGATGCCTTCACATAATTTCTTATTCAGGAACAAGACAAGCTGATGAAGATGGGATTCATCAGAGCCTCAACAGATCAATCTATCTTGCTTGGGGAGACAAATAATGTGCAAGCAAGAAGGAAGAAGAAATGAAAGGATAAGAGGAAAAATGAATTCAAACCTGAGGAAGATTTGATCATTCAGATGAAGCCTTAGGATCCAACAAGGACAAACATCATAGGTTTGACAAGGGAAAGTGCTCCTATTGTAAGAAAGGAAACCATACAGAGAATGATTGTATGAAGAATACCATAGATCATATGTCAAGAATCATTGAATAACACAATATTTCCCTCTGTGAATATGCAATAAAGGATGACTCTGGACACAAAACTGAATATCATGAGAGATGTCGTGCACTAAAGGCTGTATTTTCAGAATCTCATGCCTTCCTCATTGTTTTAGGGGCCTCCAATCACATAGTTGCATCCAAAGAATCATTCTCTTTATTAAAACTTACTGATGGTCCAGGTATTCACATGGGGTATGGCACTTAAATCCAAGATGAAGGGAAGGCTTCAATCAAATTAGAGCATGGATTGTTCAAGAATGTTGTCTATGTGCCCTCCTTAGGATCAAATTTGTTGTATGTATATTAGATGACTCATATAGGATCACCAAAGCGAGTTGCATTTGATCCTAAATATGTGGAGATATCAGATTTCTCAACTGGGAAGATTATAGTGAAAGGTGTTGAAAACCATGCCTCCAAGGAATACGAGTTCTCTCACTTTCTTCCATACTCAGACCTAGTGTGATCTCAACTGCCATTTGAAAGGGAAGGTAAATTCATTCTACCTAAGCGTTTTACATATGCTAATGTTTCCATTAATGTTTCAGAGTCATAATTCAAAGTAGAGGACCAAGTTGAATTAGTTTTTGCAATTGAAGATGGAGTTCAATCATATCTAGATCCATATCTAGTCCCTACTCCCAATCTTGCACCTAAGTGGGATAAAAAGGTCATTGAGGATGCTGGGAACATGACTGGAGAGGCATATGACAATACAAGAACATGATATTGTTTCAAAATGAGAGCCATGTGATATGTCAATAAAACCCACTTCTCCCAGAGAGGCGCTACAAACTCCTAGAGAGATTCTACATGATGGTAAGGTCTGATCAACAGTTCTTCTCACTAAAGAAAAATGAGAGATTGGATCATGTTTCTCTTCCTCCAGAAACAAGAGACAAATGTAACTTTCTAGATGAAAAATTGGAAGGAAAAATCTACATGGAAAGGCCTAAGGGGTACACTGATTCTCTCTTGACATGCAAGCCAAGGAATCCATTGCATGGGCTCAAGAAAGGCCCTAGGGGATGAAATGCCAAGTTCAAATCTTCCATATTGTCGAAGCATTTTGGAAGATGCAAGTTTGGCTGCAAAAGAAGTGATATTTCTTCTCCAATCTATCATTAGATTGGAAGAAAGTAGAGAGGTTCTCATGCATTATACCAGGTAAATAGTACACATAAGGACCATCACACTGCATTACTACTCCACAGAGGTGCATACTATAGAAATTTTAAACAAAGTTCTTTACTCATGAGAAATTTGTCTCCTGGTGTGAAAGCTTGATCCTATTCCCCACTATTCATTTTCAGGGGGGGTTTTCCCATGAGGTTTTCCCCATTTTCCTTAGTTGATTGAGCATTTACTTTTTGCATTAGATTTTATGCATGGCATTTGGTCTTACTTGCCAGGGACCAGGTTGTCCAAGTTAGAATTATGGGCAGGTGTTAGGATTAATTAATAATCCTCCCTTTTACCACCATAATATAATTTATATTTTCCTAACTTAGGATTTTTATACGACTTCACTAGTGCTATTGGGAACTCATCTAGGGACCACCTACCACATGAAGCGCCAATTTGAATGAGTTTTGGAGCTCCAGAGAGAAATCCCTATAATTTATGAACCCACACTTAGTGCCACCAACAATAATATAATATCGCTAATTTGATATCATATGGTAATACTAACTCTTCTGCAAATAAAATTAAAATGTATAATTAAATCTCTACAATAAAACCGGTCAATTATTTGTGTAGGGAAAAATATAGGCAGTATTGGAAAATCTAGGAATGGAAGTGGGCTAATGGAAGAGACCAAGATAAAAATTTGGATAGAGATATTTCTTTCCTGACGCACTTGTGCGTTGGTTCCTTTTAGGTTTCAAAATCATCTTCACTGAAGTCTCCTCCCACTCTTTTGGGTGTCCCAAATGTGAAAAATAGGAATGAACCATCACCTTTGATCAAACAGTGGATAAGGAATCTGATATGGATCTTAAATAAGGTTATAAGAATATAATAAAAGGTCCATGCAAGTTTATAACAGATATGCAATGTTTAGGAAAATGCATAGGAAAAACTAGTCTTTTGGACTTCACTCTAGGATCGATTTTTGGGGGTTCCAAACATATGAAGAAGGATTATAACTTGAGTTTTAGACTTGGAATATATTTAATTAGTCCACTAACTCATTTGAAACATAAAAATAGTCATATTTTCATGCAATTCTAGACAGGGTATTTAAATGCTCCACAAAACTCAATCTAAATCATTCAAATCTATGTAATTATTGCAAAAAGGTAAGAATACACAAATACCAAGAATTTAGGACTAAATTTAATATCATAGGAGTTTAATATCTTCATTAATTAATCTAAACTTCATTACAAGGACATAAAACTAGAATTTGAGGTAGAATTGGAGTGGCAAACTACCCGAACTCTACAAAAACTTTGGTACAATTATGAAACTAATATAAGGGACTGATAATAACCTAAATTAATGGAATAGATCCATCACCCTCACCTCATAAATTCAGATAAAAAATATCTTAGAAAAAGAAGGGAATATTGGAAAGAACTCTGAGATTCAAATGGGAGAGTATCCCAATCTATGTAATTTGTTGCACTAGAATAGGAATTGTTACGGAGAGAAATTCCTATGGCTTGGGGTACCACAACATAAAGCTTAACTCCAGAAATCAATCCTTTCCTATATGCAAGAGAAACCAAACAACTAACACTAAAGGATCTCGATTCGTACCTTATTCCAGATGGTTGGTGTCGATCCTCATTGAGCTTTCCAACTTCAGCTTGAATTGATGAATTGCTTCCTCAACATTCAATAAACAAGACACGCATACTATATATAATTGTGTTATCTCTACTCTAACATATATAATCAATAACATATAAGCATTTGAAATCATCCATGGATAAAATATTCATTCAAAAACACATTATTGGACATGAAAAGATATTTCTATTGATATAAAATCAGAGATTACAATGAATACAACCTCTATCGGCACGTCTAGGAATCAGAGAAACTGAGTCCCCCACTTGGGCCTCCACCACTTCAATCCTCCATCTATTGATAGTAATCTCACAAGCAAAAGATAATCTTGGGAAGAACACAAAAGTGCCCCAAGAGACAAAGGGGATGCAGACTCAAGCACAAGTTCCGGCAATAATGGACTATAGTTCTCTTGCTCTCAATTCCTCATATGCCTTCAACGTATCCAAAGGGTTCCTTATATAGCTCATCAATGGGGTAATGAAATTTTGAATCCAAGCGATCTCAAGGCATAGGGAAGGCCAGGAGACAAGTAAGTCGGATCCACCTCAAGGAAAACTCCAAAAGAATTTGGCCTTTTGCACACGTCCTGATGTACGCGGTTTTAGGGTCAAACCCGAATATATACGCGAGAAAGGGTTTAAAAGTTGTGTATGGCAATTTCTGCATGTTTTTAGGGATGATCTAGGAAACATCAAAGGAACAAAAATGGGCCATAGGGTCTAAGGAGTCTGCATAGGGACAGGGAAGGCCACAAAAGTGTGATTTACCATGTGTGATAAAATCAACTATAACAAATGCCCCCTAATGTGTGAGGTCAGAGGGGTCATACGATGGCCAAAATACATTATAAGTCCATCCCATAAATGAAGTGATGAAGAACCCAGTGGAAGAACCAACCACCCAATCAACACTATACAATCATACAACTCTGCATATAACTGCGAATACATATAGCAGTCCCAGATACATAAGAGTACAATGGACATGAATAGGCATGATACAATATGACATATGTGGTCATCTCCACGTACAATATACATATATTAGAATCTCCATGATGAAGGATACAAAGGATCATGATCTCCATGAAGGCTGAAGATATACAATGGATCAAGATCTCCATAATGGCTGGAAATGTCTGACATATACTGGAATCAAGTCACGAGAGCTGAAATATCGTGAACAATGTCATGATCAAGGATGTAGCATATATGAGATGCCACCAATCTGGAGGGTCTTCTACGCACACCACTATGAGTACATGTCCTACTATGTGAATAGAGGTGTCAAGGTCGAACATAGTAGTGCATCGTCTGATTACCTGTCATTGATGTATACAGTTAACAGACGCGAGATCACCCACCAGTAATGAAAATGGGAATCAAGGTACTAGAGTGCAAACTAATAAGTGTGAATAATTGTGTTGAGGTCGAACACTTGAGAGAATCCATATATTAGGGGACATTGATGTATTCCCAAAGAACTTTCGATGGCAAGAGAACCTGCCACTGATGATTGCAAATCTCAAGGCACTCAAAGATGACTCTATATTCCTATCCCATAATAAATGATCTGAATTCGATGGGATGAAATCCATTGGAAGGAGGGAATTAAGGCATCCCCCATCATCCAACATGAGGTACTCAGCAAAGCTGTATAATGTGGAAGGACTCGATCATAAAGTGCATGAACCAGTAACTGTACCGGGAATGGCATACATGCAAAGTCAAGATAACTAAGGAATGACTGACTCAGGTTTCAACTTCCTTCGAACAAGAGCATAACAAAAAATGCTGACTGAATGTAGGCAGCATAGACTCGATATGAAAAACTGGGACATCTCTGTGACACAGGAGGCATCGACAGAGGCTCCATAGGGACTGGAAGCTTAACTAGTCGGCGGAGATAAACTCAGATAAACGAGTACATCTCCTAAATTCAAACTATTAACCCAACCAATGGATGTGATATATAGTGCTCTTGTTCAAAGGTGACACAACTTGAGTGCTGCCAAAGATAACATCTTTCCTTGTCTGGCTTTTTGGTTTTTTAATTTTTTTGGACTTTTTCAAATATTTGAAAATATTGAAAAAGAATAAAATCGCTTTAAAGTTACAGACTAGGAGGAGACGAGTGTCAAATGGGCAAACAAACTAGTTCCAAGCAGTGGAACATACCTATTCTCAATGCAAGGACACATGTGTAGGATAGTGACACTCGAGGGAAAGTCCCCTCTCAGTAAAAATAGGGAATCAAGCTGCAAAGGATATATATAAAATGACTCTGCGTGGCTAGACATGAGACAATATTGGGCTATATGGCTGATACTTAAAGTCAGGGAAACTATCATAAGGCTCAATGAGGTAGGAAAAGCTCATGATAATGCAATTACAACTTGACATAAGGGAGTCCTAAGGAAAAAGAACAACAAAAAGATCAAGAGGAGTATGAGGCTCTTCCTCAAGGACATGGTAGGACTAAAAGGGACTCTTGGACCTAAGAGAGAACTCACAGCATGTGTACCAAATGAAAAAGGGATATAACTAGGACACCTATGTATAGGAAAGCTCTACCATTCACATAGTACCACTTCTAACAACAGCATGAAGGTTCCATGATACCATGGAATGGGTTCACACCTAAGGTTAAAATGAAATAGTCATAAGGTCATGCAAAATGCAAGTGGATGTAAAATCCTAACCTATATGCCAGTTTAGACATGATACCTATGATAGGAACGAACGGGTCGAAAAATCAGATAGAGTGTACAAAAACTGGACCCTACATGACAACCATAGTAGTTTAAAACAACCCGAAATAGTCAATAAAGAACCCAAATTATAGGGAATAGGGAGGAATGATCATGATAAATAAATTCAAAGGAAATAGTGCAGTGAATGATAGGATGTAAAAAGGAAAGTAAGGTGTAGACCCAACATTCATTCATCCACTACCACCCCCATGAGGGTGACCTCTAGTGTAAAGACCAAGTGAAGGGAATCAACATCCTCCACAAATGGAGTAGAGGGCGGAATGTGACCACTCCCAAATCTATGAGCATAGTAAGGGGTTGTGATGCCCCCAAGTCTGACACCAGGGTCTGTACTAGGACCAAGGATGGGTGATAGGATTCCAAGAATGTCGAAAATAAAAGGACCCGAACTCAAGAGAGCATAAATCTACTCAACTAACTGCGATCCCAAAGGCCAACTAACACACAAAGAGCACACTCCTAAGAAAATATACATCCAAAATAAAAGAAAACCAAGGGGAGGATATGTGAGCTCCTGAATGTAGGAGGTATGTCTCACCTAGGAGAGGCTTGAAACTACCATACACTACAAGCGGAGGTACGTAACCAATTATAGAAGCCCTCAGCTTCAACGCATAAAGCGACTATGTTGTTCGACCTTTACCTAGCTAGGACACCTACAGAATAACCTCTGTGAAGTACCCCCTCGATAACCTAGGTAAGGAAACTAAGGTCACCTCAATATAATCAATGCTGAGGCAGACAGTCGCAGGCGGGATTGACTGTATGGGTAGGGTAGCAAAGCCCAAAACTCTCAAAAGAGCCCCCAGATATGAATACAATCCTAGAAATATCTCTGGTGCTACTCAGTTATGACTAGGGGTCATTCCAATCAATAACCGCTCACACTACCTCATGCTTAACTACCTTGTAAGAGGAGGATCCCGAGAAACACTAATTATACCAAGGAATGCCACTCTCTCACCTGGACAGACACATACATGTTGTTGTTTAGTGGTCTTGGAGAATTTACTCACAATGAACTATTCCAAGACCCTAAAACCTAATCTTGTTGGTGTACCCTATAAAAGAAAATAGTGTAATCCATTTTAATTAAGCGTTGATTTTATTTGGTTGTAATTACTCAAAGGTAAATGATCATGCAACTAATGAAGTTATGACTCAGCAGTGAAGTAAATATGCACACCATAACAAACAATGCTAAGTGCAATCTTTGTCAAATTAAAAATAGGGTATGCCACTACATGAGGTGCAAAAATTTTCCTTCAAATGTAAGTGCAATCATTCCTATATGAAAACCTAAATAGAAATCTCATCCAAGAAATCCAATGCAAGTACCTCCTCAAATCCATATGCAAAAAATGCAACTACCTTGTATTTTTCAATATAAAAGAATGAAAAATGCAATCAAAGTCATCTAAAACTCTCAGTCTCTGTAGCAAGCATAAAACACAAGCCCGGCAAGACACCAAGACAAAAAATAGTAATGCACTAATGGAAAAACAAAAAGGATAAATGACTAAAACTACTTTCAAAGAAAAATCAATGAAAAAGCGGTCTCTGGTCACAAAAGAAGCATCCAACAGACAACATCAGACCCAAGGAAGACCCAACCACCCTCACAACCCACCCAAAAAATTCCCACAACATAAAACTCACTAAAAGGGAGGATGTACGTGATTGTTCAAGGAACAGTTGCGTATATACGCGACTTTTGGCCAAAAAGATGCATGTGTATGCATATTTTGGCCAAAAACTTGTGTGTATACGTGAATTTTGGCCAAAAATCCACGTATGTACGTGACTTTTGGCCAAAAACCTCCATATATACAGAGAAGACAGTGGTAAAAAGTAGGCCAAGGGTCAAACCAATAAAGGAGAGTGTCAATGGATGAACATACTATAAAATGCAACACATAAACAAGGAGAAACAAAGACCAAGTCAATAATATCAAGCACATTGTGCCCCCAGACCCCAAAGAAAAACGAGGAACATCCCCAGCAGAGTCGCCAATTCTATTACGGAGAGAAATTCTTATGGCTTGGGGTACCACAACAGACAACTTAACTCCAGAAATCAATCCTTTTCTATATGCAAGAGAAACCAAACAACTAACACTAAAGTATCTCGATTCGTACCTTATTCCAAACAGTTGGTGTAGATCCTCGTTGAGCTTTCCAACTTCAGCTCGAATTGATGATTACTTCCTCAACATTCAATAAACAAGACAAGCATACTATATATAATTGTGTTAGCTCTACTCTAGCATATATAATCAATAACATATAAACATTTGAAATCATCCATGGATAAAATATTCATTCAAACACACATTATTGGACAAGAAAAGATATTTATATTGATATAAAATCAAAGATTACAATGAATACAACCTCTGTCGGCACGTCTACGAATCAGAGAAACTGAGTCCCCCACTTGGGCCTCCACCACTTCAATCCTCCATCTCTCGATAGCAAGCTCACAAGCAAAAGATAAGCTTGGGAAGAACACAAAAGTGCTCCAAGGGACAAAGGGGATGCAGATTCAAGCACAAGTTCTAGCAACAATGGACTATAGTTATCTTGCTCTCAATTCCTCATATGCCTTCAATATATCCAAAGGGTTCCATATAAAGCTCATCAATGGGGTTCCTTATAAAGGTCGAATCCGAGCGATCTCAAGGAAATGGGAAGGCCAAGAGACAAGTGAGTCGGATCCACCTCAAGGAAAACTCCAAAAGAATTTGGCCTTTTGCACACATCTCGATGTACATGGTTTTAGGGGTCAAACCCATGTATATATGCGAGAAAGGGTTTAAAAGTCCCATATGGAAAATTTTGCATGTTTTTAGGGATGATCTAGGAAACATCAAAGGAGCAAAAATGGTCCATGGGGTCTAAGGAGTATGCATAGGGACAGGGAAGGCCATAAAAGTGTGATTTACCATGTGTGGTAAAATAAGCTATAACAAGAATGGCTTCAGAAATTGTAACAACACTCTATTAATGGAAGAAATATGGTATCAAATCACAAATCAAACTCTAGGTGGTTTCTCCTTAGTTTTAGTATGACTTGCAATGAAGATGGGGAGAAGAAAGGGAGATAGGAACATGGGATTTAGGGCACATCACCCAAGAGAACTGAGGCTCATCACTTGGTACTGAAGAAAAGATTCACATAAAATCAAAACAATAATAAACCAAAGTGAATAATGGAGTTGGAATTATCAAATTATCCTTAAGTATACCTTGGGTGACTTGTTAAACAAGTCCATCATTCGTTGAGAAAGTTGGCACTTGCTAAACCATAAACCTAATCATGAATTATCCCTCCTTGAAGAAAATATCATGTATGAGTCATGTATGATATTCCCCTATCATTAACCCTTCATCAAAATAGAAATTGCACGCTCCTTTGTCCCAGAGTTTCCTACTTTTACCCGAATCACTTTTCCTGCAATTTTTGGTTTTGTAACTGCTCATCAGAATAGAAATTGTGCCCTCCTTGAGTAACTAGAAAGGTTTTGCATAAGGTAATGTTTACTTTCTTTTAATCCTTACACCAAATTGGAAACTGATTTGGATAGTTTCTACCTTTTTATGACATATTTATTTTTCCTTCTTTTGCACTATTTCCATTTTTCCATCCTAGGAAAGTTGCCTAATGCTACCTCCTTCCTTGACAACTTATTTCCACCTTTAATTATTTTTTATAATATATAACTAATTACAAATAACATGAATTTATAAATTACATGCCTCTGTTAGTTTTTCAACATTCAAGCTAGCATTATGATCTTAGGACCTTTTAACTGAGAGAATAACAAGCACAGCAATAAAACATAAGCACAACACAAGAGACAAGAGACACAAAGAGTTTTCCTCGGGGAAACCATAAAGGAGAAAACCCCGCAACTTCCTCAGAGATATAATTGGCACCAAAACAGTAAAATCGAAAAATAGTAAGATGATCTCCTGATAGCAGCAGTCTCTCTCTCTCTCACACTGAGAGAGATTCTCCTCTCTCACTCATGCGCCCCAATGAGTGAGTGTGAGTGTTGCAAGTGAGATAAATAGAGAGGCTCACTCTCTATTTATATTCTTTCATTCACTTGAAGTGCACTCCAACATGTCGGCCTCACTGAACAATTACTTACTAGAGCCGGCATCTCTAGGAGTGTCTAATAACCCTAGTGCCCCACCACTTGTGGGGACTTTGACTCCTTCGACCAATAGGAGGGAAACACAATGGTGGGGAATATTTCCCTGACTTACAATGACTCTCCTAGGGTCGACTTCACTAGGATAGTCTAATAACCCAAGGGCCCCATAACTATGGGGACTTTAACCCTTGACCAATGGGAGGGTTACCCACAATGACTTGACATGACTTTCTCATTATAGAAACTTCTTGGAATAAACATCGGGGTATGACATGACGCAAATACATTAAAATAAATCCCAGAATAAACATCGGGTTACAATACATAAGAAATATGGATGAATACATTCCAAAGTTACAATTACATCAACACTCCCTCTTAACTAGGAAGGTATTCTCTCGACATAATTTATCAGCACAAGTCTTCTTCTCTGTATCATCTGGATCATCATTGAGTTCTCGTCATCTTCATCTTCAAGTCATATTCATATGGATCTAGATCATCACTCGATATGGATCGTCATCACTGAATTTAGATCATCACTCGATCATGGATTATCATCACTGAAACTAGATCATCACTCGATCTAGGTCATCATCACTAGATCTAGATCATCACTCGATCTGGATCATCATCACTGAATCTATATCATCACTCGATCTGGATTATCATCATGGGATCTGGATCATCATCACTGAATCTAGATCATCACTGGATCTAGATCATCATCACTGGATCTAGATCATCACTCGATCTGGATCATCATGAGGCATCGTCACTAAGTCCAGATCATCACTCGATCTGGATCATCACTGGCTGTCATAATTAGATCTTGATCATCACTCGATCTGGATCATCACTGCTGGATCATCATCACTAGATCTTGATCATCACTCGATCTGGATCATCACTACTGGATCATCATCACTGGATCTCGATCATCACTCGATCTGGATCATCACTGGGAATCATCACCGGATCTAGATCATCACAAGGCATCATCACCGGATCAGGATCATCACAAGGCATCATCACCGGATCTGGATCATCACTCGATTTGGATCATCACGGGTGCTATCTCATGATTCTTCTCGTCACAGGAAGTTCTATAGAGCCAACCCTTTTTCATGTTGGTTGTAGGCCTAGCCTCCATGTAGGTCTTCTTCAGCACTTAAACCTGACCTACTCATCAGAAAGGCCTGTCCAGCACTTACATCTGACCTACTCGTCAGAAAGGCACATCCAGCACTTACATTTGATCATATAGGAACCAATCCTATAATCACATCAGAAAGGCCTAGCACTCACATTCACTAGCATGATAGGACACAACTACTATCATCTGTGAAAAGGATTCAGCACTTACATCTGACCTACTCATCATAAGGGCACAATACCACATCCATCTAGGCTGGAACACATCCTGCTCACAATGATGGAAGAGTTCTGCACTTCCATCCAGGCCGAAACCACATCCTGCTCACAATGATGAAAGAACTATGTTCTTTCACCCAGGCTGGAACCACATCCTGCTCACAATGATGGAAGATTTCCTCACTTTCATCCAGGCTGGAACCACATCCTTCTCACAATGATGGAAGAACTTTGTTCTTCCACCCAGGCCTGAACCACATCCTGCTCACAATGATGAAAGACTCTCATCCAGGCGGGAACACATCCTACTCACAATGATGAAATATTTCCGCACTTACATTCATTCAGGCAGGAACACATCCTACTCACAATGATGAAAGGGCTTGCATTCACATCTGATCTTGTAGGAACCAATCCTACAGTCATATCAGAATGGCCCCCAATCCTCCTATACTAAGCTACCTGGTAACTGACTAGGTGCCTCCATTCTCCTAGAGAATGGCAGTTGCGCTTACATCTGACCTGCTCATCGGAATGGCCAACACTCACATCTGGCATGGAAGGAACTTAATCCTTTAGCCATGACAGAATGGTTCAGCCCTTACATTTGATCAAGTGGGAACACATCCCTCTATCATATCAAAATGGCTACTCAGTCCTAGATTGAGTGTTCCTGGTACCTCACCAGGCAGCTCCATTCAAAGAATGGCAATTGTCCTTACATCTGTCCTACTTGACAGAATGGCCAGCACTCATATATGACATGGAAGGAAGCAATCCTCTCACCATGATAGAATGGATCAGCCCTTACATTTGACCATGGAAGGAACCAATCCTCTCACCATGTCAGAATGGCTATGGGACTCATCACTTTCCCTTGGAGGAAATCTCTATCTGGAGAACACCAAGCTTCTCCCTGAAGTACTCAAACTTCACCCTAGCCAATGGATTCATCAATACATCAGCTATTTGTTCCTCCATCGCAACATACTAGAGCTTCACTGCTCCTCTCTACACCATATCCCTGATATAGTGGTACTTGATCTTGATATGCTTCGACTTGTCATGGAAAAATGGATTCTCTGACAACTTCACACAACTCTAGTTGTCACAATGTAAACGAGTAGCATCCAACTGGAGATCAAATAAATTAGATAGTAGCTTCCATAGCCATACTTCCTCACAACTAGCTGAACAAGCCGTGACATACTCTACTTTAGCTATACTTAGTGCCACACAGGATTGCTTCCTGCTAAACCAAGAGATCACACCTGATCCCATACTGAAGCAACATCCTAAAGTGCTCTTCCTATCAATGGCATTGCCTACCCAATCTGAATCAACATAACCCTCCAGGTTAATCTTTTGATTCGCATCGTACTTGAGCCCATAATCAACTGTACCCTTCAAGTACCTCAGAATATGCTTTGCAACAATCAAGTGAACATGTCTCGGATCTATCAAGAACTGGCTCAAGGTGTTCACAGCAAAGCAAATTTCTGGTCTCGTGTTCGTCAGATACTTTAAGGACCCAATCATCTGACGATACAAAGTAGCATCAACCATTTCTGATGAAGCATCGTTCAAGAGCTTCAGGTTTGATGCCATAGGTGTGGTCATGCAGTCCGTCATCCTGAACCTATTTAGGATTTCTACTGTATACTTCCCTTGTCCACACCTCCATGCCTAGAACAATAGTGCATCGACACATAACAAGAGCATCACCAGTATTCCATCTTCAACCTTGAAGGAAAGGTTGGAATCCGCTTTACTCTCAGTAAAGCCTATAGTCATCAGTAATCTATCCATCCTGTCGTACCATGTCGAACCTCACGATCTTCTGCAGTCACTCCCTCTGAAGCAGAGCATCATACTCCCTCTGTCTTCCGTACTCTATGCACTGAAACATTCTGTACTAGAGTGACAAGTAGTATCCATATAGGATCATTGGATACCAAGATCCTCTATTTTGAACTTTTTCAAAAGTTCTTCTCACATCCATCTATGAGCTTGTCATCCTTTATCAACCTTGTAGCAAAGGTTAAGATATTCATCAAGCTCATCATGTATGTGTTATCCCATGGGTGTCTTCAGAACTCATACAAGGCCTTCTTTCATTTGAACACATGATTATGCATGTCATGTGACTTCACTTCCAGTGGCTGCAAATGTCTCTCATAGTCTATGCCTTCTTTTCGTGAGAAGCCTCGTGCTACGAATCTTGCTTTGTATCCCACGATGTTTCCATCTACTGCATGATGGAACTACAAAATTCCCTTCATGTATCGATACTGCATCCTATACATCATTCTTCTTGAACTTCTTCATAGCTGGAAGGTTTTGTATCAATGATGTCGCTACATTCGTCATAGTATTCTTCATCTTGAACTGTCGTTACTTGTTCTTCAGAACGAGTCTCATCCTTCTTTGCTTGTAGGCGATTATGTATGTGATCTTTCCTACAATTCAAATGCATTTGTGTGGTTAGAAACATTTCATAAGGAATATTCATACTGGAAAATTCTTATGCATAAATATATGATCATGCAACTACTTTAGCCAATACAACATTCATCCATATCTTCACAGAAACTTTTATAGATGCCTTCCATCTCTACCAGGACAACATTGAGATTGTGCACTAATCCAATATGTCAGCAAAGAGGTTTCATTCTAGATAAGTAGCAATGGAGAGTTGTATAGCACCATGAGATACTTACCCATCACATGAATATTAGTAGTATACTGTCATTAATGCAAACATCCAATCATGCATAATACATCAACTAAATATGAACAAATGCATAACAAAACAATATCATGAAATGACAATTGAATACTTATCTTTATTTGTTTCGTGGGTAGAATCCTTCTTGATCCTTCAGCTTCATCGTCTTCTTCATTCATGATAGCATCATTTCTTATCCAAATGCTAAGGTGGATAAGAGGTTCTTCAAGATTTGAGTTCTTTATATTCCTCATCGCTTGAGGTATCTTCTTTGGAAGGTTAGAGCTTGATCTTTAGTTGCTTCCATCTTCTCTTCTCTTCTTATGAGTCTAGATTCTTCTTCTTCCTAGAGTCTATTGAAATTAATCACTTCCTTCTAGCACACATTCTTCAAATGAATGAATCCCATGATCCTGGGAGGCCATTCAAGGTGGCCATCACCACTTCTGCATTCTTCACTTCTTCTTTTACTGCTTCAAGTTGTTCTTTGATTTGAGAGACCCTTATGACTCCATGGTCTTTGCATTCTGGATCTTCACATTCTTCAACTGGTTTCTTAAGGTCATATTCTGATTTATGTTCTTCCCTTCAAATAAATTGGTCAAGGAATCAAACATCTTCGATGTCTTTAGGGAGGACACTTGTGGTACAAGTTGATTCGTGACTGAATCAACCATGATCTTCTTGGCCTTGACCAAGTTCTTCTTGTCTCCCTCTGGAACTAGAACCTCTCTACTCATGTAGGTGTCCAATTCATTTTCTTCAGAGAGATCATATACTTCCATACTTGGAAGTGTTCAAATTCACCAAGCTGATGTGATAGATCACTTTGAAATGAGAACCTCAAATGAAAATTGCAACAGCTTAGATATTACTGATTTGAGGTGTTCGTCCTAGTTCCAGAGCTAGCTGATCTAGAGTTTGTCACAGAAACCCTAATTTTAAAAACTTGGAATCTTTCATATCTGATTAGATAGAAAGATAGATCTCTTCAAATGGAGCTGTCCAATGTACTCCTTTTCCGAAAACAGTGGAGGGAAGCTCCTGGAACAGGAATCCCTAGTTTTCCAATTTCTTCTACGGAAATGCCCATTACTGTTTCTGTGATATCTATGAAATTAATGCTCCTATGTGTCTAAAATTTCTCACTGAGGTAACCTCACATGTTCCTATTCCAAAACCTTAGGTTTCATCAGAATTGGTTTCACCAATTGGGAATTAAGATCCTTTTCCCAAGGTGACCTGTTACAGGACTATTCAGAACGGTGTATTTGTATACACTTCCACGTGTCACTGGTTCATCTTTTGAGCCTAAAATTCAGATCACAGAAGGTATAGTCTGTTCCCTTTTTGGAACATCTTTATGAATTCTATTTGGACCTCTGTAGCCCAAGATATTGAAATTATTCCCAGGTGTCCTGTTTAGGGATGAATTATGGAAGAGGCTGGAACCCTAACTTGGAGGAATCATAGCTCCCAGAATATAGCAAACTAGAGGCATATTTTTGGATACAGTATGCATAAGGATTTGGTCTTCGGTCCCTGCAATTTTCAGGTCTTTAAAATTTTCCAAGCTCAGGATATAGCGAATGTACCAAAACTTAGCCGTTTTAGTATTTAGGGTTTTTCTAGCTCGGGGTCAAACTAGGGTTTGACTTTCCCGAAGTTTTACCCAACCAAATTTCTTGATCCAGGTATATAAAATTCGGTTTTGATGAAGAGAACAATCCCATGTTGGAATCACTCAAAAATTTCTCTTTTGTAGAAAGCCCTGATTTCCGCATCGAAAACTGAAAATGCTCGGAATCGAATTCTGCTTCGACAGAAAGATGCGCCCTTCAGTGGAGAGTTAGCCTAGCATACTTTTGTTGATGGATTGTGGAGAGAGGCCAAAAAATCAAGAAGACCTAGCTTCTGTAGCTGCACAATATCTTCTTCTTAGGTTAGCTCTGATACCATGTTAGTTTTTCAACATTCAAGCTAGCATTATGATCTTAGGATCTTTTAACGGAGAGAATAACAAGCATAGAAATAAAACATAAGCACAACACAAGAGACAAGAGACACAAAGAGTTTTCCTCTTGGAAACCATAAAGGAGAAAACCCCACAACTTCTTCAGAGATAGAATCAGCACCAAAACTGGAAAACTGGAAAACAGTAAGATGATCTCCTGACAGCAATGGTCTCTCTCTCTCACACTGAGAGATCTTCTCCTCTCTCACTCATGTGCCCCAATGAGTGAGTGTGAGTGTTGCAAGTGAGATAAATAGAGAGGCTCACTCTCTATTTGTATTCTTTCATTCACTTGAAGTGCACTCCAACATGTCGGCCTCACTTAACAATTACTTACTAGAGCCGACATCTCTAGGAGTGTCTAATAACCCTAGTGCCCCACCACTTGTAGGGACTTTGCCTCCTCCGACCAATAGGAGGGAAACACAATGGTGGGGACTATTGCCCCAACTTACAATGACTCTCCTAGGGTCGAATTCACTAGGATAGTCTAATAACCCAAGGGCCCCATAACTATGGGGACTTTAACCCTTGACCAATAGGAGGGTTACCCACAATGAGTTGACATGACTTTCTCATTATAGAAACTTCCCAGAATAAACATCGGGGTATGACATGACTCAAATACATTACAATACATCCCAGAATAAACATCAGGTTACAATACATAAGAAATACGGATGGATACATTTCAAAGTTACAATTACATCAATAGCCTCCATAGTTTTAAATAATCAAAATTCATAGGCATAATTAATTAATTCAATGTTTAGCCCCTGGCCACTTGACAAGGTCAACACTTTCAAGGTCCCTTCAAGGGAGGGATATGAGAGTCCTCCCCTCCCAAGTTTTCTTTTCCTCAAGAAGAAGCACTCAAGAGTGTTGAAAATTTGTCCACCATGTTTCTGTTGCACTACACTAATTATAGTTGTTCCTCCAAGGACCACTTCTTTCAACAAAATTGTCAACCCAGTTAAGGTAGCTGAGTAGAATTCTTGGATCCCATTGCCTCCTCTGCAAGGATCCAAATGTTGTTTCCCCTTTTGGAAATATTTCATTCCAAATAATTCCAGAGTCCCATGGTATTATCTGCCCCTTTCCAAACATCAGTAACAACAACAAAATTTTGTCATCGTAGAAGATGAAAATGAGGATGTGAAAATCATACCACTGCACTGAAAAATTGAAAACTCCCCATCCAAATTTGAATCTCTGTGAGACTTTCCCACCCAACATAAAATTCCTTATGTAGCTAATGCACACCAGTACTGAAGCTCACAATTTTTTGATGCAATGACATAGGTGTGAGTCCCATGTACATCCCAATGAATATAGGCATCATCCAACAAACAAGGATTCCCAAAATTCTCACACTAAAATGATGCATCACAATTATCTCCAAGAATGCAAGAAGGAAATACAAATAGGTGTCTCCTCATACAACAAGGGAATGTAATGAAACTCCAACCAAAAGGTCCATGTGAAGACATCCAATGGCTCAACTCTCTTCCATTGATCAAAGGGTGCAAACATCCATCCAAATGTGTTGATTTCCTCCGTATAGGATACCCTGTGCAAAATATATTTCTCAACAACTTCTCTTGGAAATTTGCTTGCTTAGCTGCCTTCAAGTGATCGTGAGAAAAAAATAGCAAGATTTATATTTTATAACCATTGTTTCAGGCCTGTAATCCATTCCTATCCTTGAGGTAACTAACATATAAAAATAGCAAAGGATCCCATGCATAATGTGTTCCAATCATAACAACAACTCATGACTAGTAATCCTCATGACACAAAGTATCATAGGATACTCTATAGTTAATGCAATAGATAATCCAATATGAACTTCGTGGAGTAATGATACGAGCATAATTTGGGGCTGAAGTAAAATTTAAATCAACCAAGAGGACTGAACTTCCACAACACGAATCTACAAAACATGTACAAGACTGGATTCTTCTTCTTGTTAGCATCTAACCATTATATGCATTAATCCAATTATCATTTAAATGAATTAAAACATCATAAAACGTATTAAAATATTATCAAATGCCTCAAAACTCCAATTTACCGATGGTTAAGTGAACATAATGTGAGATGAGGTAAAATTTGGAAAACGTTCGCTAAACTAAGTGTAAATAGAATGGTAATGTAGTGAAAAACATAGGATAAACATGGAAAAATTGAGGCATTTTCTGAGCCCAACAATTACACCACATGATGAGAAGATGACCTATGGGGAAGCTATTTTTCAAAGACTAGACCTCATAACCGACCCCATGAATTCAAGAATCAGATCGGACCTGCAATTCCTAAGTTTTTAGAGTCCAAATAGGGCCCTTGCACTACTTATGATGTGTGAGAAGCATCAAATGATTGGAAACAACTAAGTGATGAATGTAGGAAAGTCCCACCTTTCAATTAGTTCATCAGGGCCTCTCTTCAGTTTAAGCATGGAGGTAGTGGGAATAGGAAACCTACTCTTAAGCAAGAATTAAAGTATACCATGGGAAAAGTAACTATTCCTTCCTTTGATGGTTCTTTCCAAATTTTTTCTAGTGCTTGGTTACAAAACTTAAGTGTGTATTTCTAGTTAGATCCTATGGTTGAAGAACATGAATTGAAAATGGGCATTTTACATCTTGAAGGGGAAGCTAGTGATTAGTGGTTCCATGGTCTTAGAACCTTGGTACATGATCATATTTTATCCTACGAGGGTTTGTCCAATGCATTAATGGAGATATTTGAGAGAAAATACCCCGAACTTCCTTTCAAAGAACTAGCACAATTGAAGCAAGTTGGAACTCCTTAATCCTATATGTTAGAATTTGAAAAGCTTTCAGTAATGGTTTTTGATGTTTCTATGACTAGGTTGGTTTTACTATTTACTGAAGGACTGATAAAACCTTTGAGAGGGCTCGTGAAATCCCACAAGCCAACTACATTGATGTATTCCATTAATTTGACAAGAGACTTGTAGAATGTGTTTCCAAGAACCAAATACCCCCCTAAGCCTAATTTCCCTTTCAAATTCAAGGAAGGTAATAAACAATGGAAAAATGACTCATTTTCCAAAGGGAATAAGGGAGGGCCAAGCAAACAATAACTTAGAAGAAAGAAACTATGATTCACATGTCAACAACCTTGGGTTTCGGGACATAAGTGTACAAAGGGGAAGGCACACTACATTGAAGTTTTCTCTAGAGATGAGGAAGATGGACATGGGGAAGAAGCACAACTTGAATCCCAAGAAGAGGAGTATGAAACAACAAAAGAAGAACAACCAAAACCTAAGACAGGAAAAATTGCAGTACTTTCATGTGTACCTAGATTTCACACCCCAAGGCTCAAGGGTAACATACAAGGAAAAAAGGTTACGATCCTAGTTGATGGAGGATCCAATCATAACTTCATAGATGCTGCCTTGGTGGAGAGGATTAAGTTTCAAGCTGAAACTTTCAATGCTTTCACAATCATAATTCTAGGTAGCAATTCTATGTGCTACACCAAATGGATTCCAAAGCTTCAAGTTACTATAGGAAATCATACTATCACTCACAATTTCTATGTAGTGAATGTGGTTGATACAAATGTGGTTTTAGAACTCTAATGGTTGTATTCTTTAGGGCAGAATACAATGAACTATCAATATCAAATTCAAATTGTTTTTTGGGTAAGGAAGATGAAAGTTGACTTTGGCACAAGACATTGGGTCATATAAACTTTGACAACCTTGTCAAGGTCAACAAGAAGTAGGTTGTAAAAGAAATGCCACAAATCACAAAACTGGATAACAATTTGTGCAAGCATTTCCAACATGGGAAGCAAACAAATGTTGAATTCAAGACAAAGGAACATGACACTACAAAGACATTGGAAATTGTTCATATTGATCTATGTGGTCTAACAAGCACAAAAGGAATGAACGATGAGAAATACTTCACGTTTCTCATTGATGACTATACAAGAATGACATGGGTGTGTTTTCTCAACAAGAAATCAGAAACATTCAAATGTTTCAGGATATTCAAGGAAACGGTTGAAAATCAAGTCCTTAAGATCAAACAATGGCAGTGATTTCACCTCAAATGAATTCTGGGATTTTTTGAAGAACATGGAATAAAAAAAGAATTTTCAATAGCTGGAACTCCTCAACAAAATGGAGTTGTTGAAAGGAAAAATATGATTATACAAGAAATGGCAAGAAATATGATGAATGAATCCAAGATAGATGAAGTATCTTGGGTACAAGAAGTACATACAATTGTTCACATATTGAAAAAAACATCTCTTAGAAGTAACAGTGATCAAACACCATATGGAATATGGAAAGGAATACTATCCAATGCCAAATATTTCAGGGTGTTTGGAAACAAATGCTACATAAAAAGGGATGATAAGAAAACTGGAAAATTTGACTCTCAGGTAGATGAAGGAATATTTGTTCGGTACTCTTGCAAAATTAAAATATACAGGTGTTATAATCTAAGACTCGACAAGATAGTATAAATCATCAATGTGAAATTTGATGAAATCAGCCTTCCAAAAGCAGAGAAGGAAAGTAGAGATTCAAAAATCACTGACAAACCTGAAATTGAAGAAGCAAAGTTTGAAGAAGAGGAAGAAGAATAAAAACAAGAAGAATAAGAGTAGTCAGATGAAGAGAAAGGAAAATGGTCAGCAAAATCTTCAAACTCCCTCCAAAACTTATCAAAAATGCTCAAACACCTTAGAAACCTAATCACCATGTTCAGAAGAATAATCCCCCATAACTAATCATTGGGGAAAAGAGTGTTGGAATAGAAACCAAAAGTAGAAGAAAATCTCATATGTTAGAACAAGGGAACTTACGATTAATGTCCATAGTTTAACCAAGCAACTTTGAAGAGGCCAAAAATGATGAGCATTGGGTCAAGGATGTGGAAGAAGAACTAGATCAAATAGATAATAATGAAACATGGGAATTAGTTCCATGACCAAAATATAAAAATGGGTTTTCAGAAACAAGCTTAATGATTATGGAAAGATAACAAGAAACAAAAAAAGACTAGTGTGCAAACAATATGCCCAAGTAGAAGGAATTGATTTTGAAGAAATTTTTTCTCCCATGGCTAGAATGCAAGCAATCAGGATGATCTTGGCTTATGCATGTAGTAAAAGAATTAAAGTATATTAGATGGATGTAAAGTTGGATTTTATAAATGGATATTTAGAAGAAGAAGTCTACATTGAACAACTAGAGGGGTTCCTACGATCATAAAATGAATACTTTGTATGTAGGTTAAAGAATTTTTTGTATGGACTCAAGCAAGAGCCTCAATATTGGTACTCAATATTGGAAAAATACTTACATCAATAGGGATTCAAGATCAGAAATGCATATAGTAATCTCTACATAAAGATGGATCAAGACAATATGATAATTATTGAAGTATATGTTGATGACATCATATTTGGAAGTGATGATGACAAGATGAGTCATAGTTTTCCAAGGATATGAAAAGTGAATTTGAAATGCCCTTGATTAGAGAGTTAAATTTCTTCTTAGGACTACAAATATATCAACTAGATGATGGTATTTTCATTTCCCAAACCAAGTACATTAAGGAAATGTTGAAGAAATTCAGAATGAAAGATTTCAAACTCTCGTTATTGGATGCAAGTTAAGAAAAGATGATGAATATAAGGAAGTGGATAAAAGGTGTTAGAAATTGATGATTGGTGGTATTATTTATGTGACAACTTCAAAACCAGATGTTATGTAGGTAGTTAGATAATTTTAAATATTTTGAGTACCTCCAAAGGAAATAAATATTTTAGCAGTGAAAAGCATCTCTAGATATCTTTAAGGAACAAAATACTTTGGACTATGGTATCCAAAAGGAAACAAGTTGACATTGGTTTCCTACACATATATAGATTAGGAAGGAAGCAATTTATGAAAAAAGAAGCAAAAGTGGAGAAAATTTATTCTTAGGAGATCATGTGTCCTAGTTAAGTAAGATGAAATCTTCAGTATTTTATCCACATCAGAAGCTAAATATATTGCACTGGAAACATGTTGTACTCAAATTATCTCGATGAAGCAAACTTTGGAAGAAATTCAAGTAACATATGATGAGCCTATTATGATATTATGTGACAACACAATTTCTATAAGTATTTCCAAGAATCCAGTTATGCATTGAAATACAAAACACATTCCTATCAATTATCACTTTCTACGAGAACGAGTTGCAAAAAAGAATATCAAGATGGAGTATATTGGGACAAAGGAACATGCCCCAGACATATTTATATAGCCTCTCTCAAGAAAGAAATTTGAGTATCTTTGACAGGTATTGGGGGTAATCCCTTCTCCAAATTGATAAAACATTATCAAAGCAGAGATATATTGTCAAGGGGTGTTACTCTTTTACATTGATGTCAAAGGGGTAAAGAAATATCAGAACCCATGAAGGAAGGGGGAGCATGGTCCTAGGGGGAGTATGATGGTTTCCATCAATGAAAAAGGGGGATATTGTTGAATAAATTTTCCATTGATGTCAAACTATGTATGTATATTTCCTCCAATGCACCCCCCTTATGTTGCAGAGGTTACACATGACCCTCACAGGAAGACACTTTGTGATGTACACATATAGATCAAAACCCTAAAGAAGTCTCTAAGGTTTCCCTAAGAATTGTTGAAATAAAAGGTGAAGAAACCCATTAGAAATTATGTTTGGTCCACTTTCCCATGAGCTTGGGGTTACATGACCCTGAAAGGTGTGGTAGTTTGGCCCATTAGAGCACTTGAAATGGTAAGGTTCCCCACAATAAATAATGGTTTATCCACCAAGTATGAGGATGTGGCCAAGACCTAGGGACCCCTTTGGAGAAGATACAGAGTGTTATTGAATTTTTGGCATGAAGTGTCATGATGGAATCTTGAGGTGGGGTACTAACCCTTGAGACCCCCTTAAAATATCGATATCCACAAATTAAGGATGAGTTTAAGGAGACACTAAAAGAAGCTAATAGATAACGATGAAGTGTATAAATAGAGGGGATTTTTTTTCATTTTATCATCAATGAATTCTCTCTTTCTATTGCACATATTTGGAGAAAAGTGTGAACCCTTTTGGAGGAGCAATTTCTAGGCATCTTTGAGGATTGAGGAGATTCATGAGAAATGACATAAATTTCTCATACGGTGTCATAATTACAAAATTCTTGACTCGTTGGAAAGATGGTTGTGAGGTATATGTGATGAATATATATAGACACTCTTTTGGTTCCTATATTGTCTCTTCATCTTGTAATATTGGAAAATGTATGATTCATGCTTGTGGTTTTCTCTTGTGATGACACATGTCTTTCATGGATAGAACTCATGTTTGATCTTGGTATGTGAGCCTCTATATTGGTATAGCTCCTTGAATTCATTGAATATGGCATGTAGGATATGATTATGGTCATCTTGACATAGATATTTATGGTTATTATGTATGGATTCATTTGATGTAAATGATTGAACATGGAAATAAAATATTTTGATGATTGTTTATGGGAATTATTGGGAACTAAACTTGATGGATGCATTTCTTGATGTAGTGATAGAAATAGGGGCACTGATATAGTAACAGGGATAGTGATATAAGTATAGGGATAAATATACATGTATAGGTTGTCAAATACAATGATATAGTGATTATTACATATTGTTTCTTTTATTGATATCATGACATAGGGACAAGGAAAGGATAGGAGATTGTAGTCTCCTTCAGGTTGGTGCTTGAAAATTGTGAGTTGGTGTTCACAAAGGACTGGATTCCTATCTACAGGTTGGATCATGTGTCCTTAGGTGGTTGTAACCTCCTTTCAGTTGGAGATGATAAACTAGGGGTTTGGATCCTCCTTTTAGTTTGTGCTAGAAAATCAGGGAGTCAGAGGTTCCTTCTAGCTGGTTCTTGTAAACGCATTGAATGTAATCTTCATAATATAAATAACATATTTTATAGTTTTCTCCTATTTGGGTTTGATTTTTAAATCTCTTGTGCAAGGTGTATGATTTTTATTTGATGGTGAATGATATTGTTAATGGTTAGTGTTACATGTTAAAAGTGGTAAAAAGTGCCCAATACTGATTCACCCCCCTCTGAGTATTGTTGAATATTCCAAGAATCAACCACTCAATTTGGAGACCATATAGCCAGAAAGGATGGTTGGCCTAGTTCTTAAGAATCCACATTGGGCACTAGTATTCCTAGTGAAGGAAGATTGTAAGAATGAACATGGATATGGTATTCGGGATTGAATACTTTCGAAGTGGATGAAAAAGAAGAATTAAAATGCTGACATCTCACATTTTGTCCAAGTGCACATATGTAGGATATAGTATCGTTAAGTGGTCCTAAAAACTCATCATTTGAGATGTGTCTGGTAGGGCATGGGGGTGGAGGTAGATTTAATTCTATTGTTGACAGTGTGCCAAAGTCAAAAATAACTTGGCCTAAGTAATTACACCAAAATGAAGTGGATAAAAAAAAATGGTTGATACTTGGATCATTTGGAGGTTGAGTAATTATTCAATATATGGCTCTAGAATACCCTTCAAGTGATGCATGAAAATATGTAGCAAGTGAAGAAGGTTGTTCTACCACCATTGGTACCATGGGATTGGTGATAGGTGTATTTTTCAAGGGGGGGTATATTCTCCTCCTGATTTAGTAATTGGTATCACTTTTTCATGTGGACCAACTATAGTAGGTTGTTCCATGTTTTCCCATTTACTTCCCTCCATAGAGGGGGGACATTCAAGTGGAAAACATTTCCTCTTGTGAGATATCCTCATAGGTTTCTCAATCAAAATGTTTGGAAAAGTATCTCCCTAAAGGTATTCTTAACAAAAGATACACTTCAAGTCCTACTCAAACTAAATGTCGCAAGAAAAATTGTGTGGAATGTGGGTTAAAAAGTTGGATCCTCATGGGAGTGTCAAGTTGCCACAACTCACAATATATCATAGGGTACCCTAGAAGTGCATGTGTAGTAGCTTCTCGAGTGTTGTTCTCGATGCATTGCAACAAAAGGATAGACAAAAGGTTAACTCAGTTGGTTTCATTCTCTTAAAGCGTTCTACCGATAAACAAAAGGTATATGGGAGCCCAAATCCGTAGTAGTGTTGTTTGATGCACAACTATTCGGAAGGGTCCTTCCTATATACCATGGAGTACATGACATAACCTTTCTATATACCGTAAAGTACATGAAATGTTGTTCTATATACCGATTAGTATGTGGAAGAACAATGCAGTTCTCAGGATGTAGTGTAGGAAAAAAAATGAAAACTCCTACGCTTAAAGACATTGGAACACATCTCTAACCTATCATTCAAGTTACTAAAGATTTTAACTTAACTATCACTTTATTTTATCTTTTATGGTTTAGTGGACCAATGAGGTGTGGACTCATCCTAATATCATGCATTAACTAAATCAGATTCAAGTCTTTTTCTTTCAATGAACTCTAACTATGGAAAAGGGAGAGATCTTTATTTTTCTTCTTAAGAAAAGTGAATGTTTCCCGAAATAAAATAACACTCTTTTCACTTTCCTTTTCAAGAAAATACCAAAAGAAAAACAAAAATCTTTCAATCCAAAAACCAAACATAAAACACCAAAGCAAATTTTTTTCTTTCCTTTTTTTCAAAGAATCTTAAAACTACAAGATAAAATGAAAAATGGACTTGTTTCATTTGCAAAACCTCTTAATTCTCAACAAAGAAGCAACAGAGTTAAAGAACAATTTAAAATATTTTGGAGTATTCACTAATTCTTCAATTGGATTTGAGAGAGCATAATTTTGAATTTATGTTTTTGAGAGATCTAATTACTATTTTCTTTTGAAATCTTATAGGTCAAAAAGAAGAAATTATAAAGAACATCCATCTCTTTCAAAATTCCTTAAACAACCACCAAATACCCAATAGATGCACGTTTTCAATAAACTAAAGCAATGCACTTAAGAGTCAAGGAAATGAAATTTTGATTTCTTTTAAGAACGCATTTCGAAAAGTTTAAGAATGATTTTGGTCACTTTTTCTTGATTAAAAATATAAGAGATCAATTAGTCCTTCAATATTAAAAATCAAAGAAGTTCCCAAGAAATCCAATCACTCAAAATGCTCAAAACTCAAGCTCCAAACAACTCAAACCAAATCCAAAACAATCAAAGCTTTCACAACAACACACTTCAAAGGATTAAAAATCAAAGCAAAGCAAATCATAGGCTTCTCAAGATCCACAACACTAGTTTCTCTTGTGAGGGATTGAAATTTCCCAAGAAAAGATAAGCGACTGCTTGAATACATAAGACTTTCCATGAAACCAAACTAATCTCCAAGTCTCAAGAAAACCAAAGAAAATAGGAAACAACCAAATATGGAGAAGACCGTGACTGAGACAGGTAAGGCACAAATCTCATAAAACTAATTATCCCAAATTTTAGTGGGGATCCTAACCCTAATGCAAAATTTTGGAGGGAGACATGGTCTGTTGTACAACATAACACGTCTATCACGGTTGACACGAGTGCAGGAAACGCTTAAGTGTGTCGATGGCACTCTGCGTATGAGGAAAAAGTGTCTTAATGACAACAAATTTTTTTTTTCAAAAATAAAAGGACAAAGGAGCTATGAACACAAAGGATCTAAATGGAATTAAGGTGTCAGAGTTGATATGGATCACCAAGTGACTCAAGAATACCAAAAATAAACAAGCATGAAAAAATCAACTCACAACGTCTAAGAGAACCACATGACAAAGAAAGGGAGATCTAGGGATCTCATCCCCAAAAGATTCAATACTTTTGTTAGTGGATGAGTCTATGAGTGCAGACACAAGTGGACCTACCTAGTTCAAATATTTTGACCCAAAAACAAAACAAGACAATGCATGCACACTTTTTCCTAAATTAATCAGGTATTGATGAGAGACACAGAAATGAATACTTTCCTCTTTAATGGAGTTTTTCCTCATTGTCCTTGAGCTGTTGTAATCCAACTTATTGAACGAAGAACCTGTAGGATATTCACCAAAAACAAATACCAAGTGGATTATACTAGAAACAACTTGACTAATCTAAGTAAATGACCAAGGAAATTCACTATAAATGATATTAACAATCAAATATGGGAAAAGAAATGCATAATTATATAATAAAAAGAAGAAATTATTACAACCATATCCTTGATGTCATAGATCCCTTTCAATGGATTCATCTTACTTCAACTTGTCGCACTTTTCTTGCAACAATGGGCATCAATAGCATAACACCCTAGAAAAATTTCTCCAGCATATACCAACTATCAATTCCTCCTCCCCTCACCCATCACTAAGAGCTTCATTTATAGGGAAAATATGATAAGTGGGAGATGACAGGATAATGGAAAGCTAATTAAAGCAGATCCCCATAGCTGTGGAATTAGAGTAATATCCAAACATATAGGAGAGAAAACTCATCCAAACAATTTTTTCTCTAGAAACCTCTCGAAGACCTATTTTTCTATCCATACAAAGGGTGGAACAATCTGCAATGGAGCAAGATGGATCTAAATGGGCAGACACAGTTTACTATAGAGGCAAGGCATGCCATAGACACAAGTTGCAGTGAGACACAACACGTCTAGGAGACAAAAGCACATTGAGGTTGCAAAATAAGTTAATCTGTAGGGCAAGGAAAACAAGGTTCATTATCCATGACAATGGATTGTGACAATATTAGGCTATAGGATTCATGACACTGACATAAATTCCATGTAACAAGATCGATAGATCTCAATTAAACAAAAGGTCAAATCACATGCCAATGGTTACATGAATTTCTCTAGCAAACATTCTTGAGTAGACTCATGACCATATTTAAGGGTTTCTACAGTTATATGCAAAACAAAGTGAATGAATTTTTGATCCATATGTATATGTTCATTCTTTTGATTACCCTTTTTTTTTTACTGCATGATCTTTGTTGAGACTATCCATACATTATCATGCATGAAGAGTTTTGTGGTTTATTGTAATTTATGGAATCTTGACTATCTTGTTGATATTAGTACCATCCTAAAGCATGAAAAAAATTGAGTGGTATGTTTTTTCAAAGCTTCTCCAAGATAGGAACCATATCAAATAGGATTCTAGCATCACATGTAAAAGAAGAGTAAAAGTTTCCATCCAACATGACTAGATTTCAAAAGTCTGTAGCACCACCAGCAAGGGTACAACTCCAACTCCTTCACAATATTCAACGTACAACTTTGGGCTAAGAATACCATCATGAGCAAACTATTTTTTGAATTCCAATGACCATCACCCTATGTAGAAAGGGTCCAGTTCTAGATCAGTGGTGCATCTAGTGCCAACATCAACAGTAAGAGGAAACTAGATCATCCTTCTCTCCACATCAGGAAAGCCAAAGTTCAACACTTGTTTTCCATGTCAGCACATATCAGGCGAACTATATTTCAACATTTGTCTCTCAGTTCATCATGCAACCAATGTTCAACACTTATTTATCTGATAAACACATATCATGCAACAAGCGTTCAACTAAGGTATTTTCCTCTTAGAATAACATACACAAGGCAAGTCAAAGATCACCATACATATAAAATAGGTAAAGTTGGGTAGGAAATTCTATCTCTAGGTAATTGTCTAACTTGGGAATTCATTCACATGGAACCCTTGAAGATTTTCCATATCCCTCATCCCTTCATACACTATTTCATATTCCCTTCACATTCCATATGATTCCTTTTGTCCATGTTATTCTCATTCATTCCCCTCTGGAATTAATAACTTTGAAGAAAGATCATTGTTGATTCATTATTTACATCACCCAAGTGGTTGTCAGATTTAGTAATAACCATCATCCTAATATTCCTTATTTTGTATATGAATTATATCAATGAGAATAGAAATCCCTCATTTATATGATATTATTTAATCAGAGCACAAGTCCTTATATTTTGATCATCCTTACTTTACCAAATAAATCATATCATGCAAAGGATTGGACAACATATATTAAATAGGAACACTATTTTTTATCTACCTTTGTTGCATGAGGACATGCAATGATTTGAGTGTGGGGGAGATGTTGGGCATAAAAAATGACACATGTTACGACCATTTAGCAATTTTTCACCTACATTACCATTTCATTCGAAATCCTTTTATCACTCATATCCCCATAATTGTCCATTTCTACTCTACATGAGCTTCGTGTAACATGTATGTACTAAAATGATTAATTTCCCATGTAATTATGATTGCTTAAGGTATAAATTGTGATTCCTAACTTACTTCTATGATTGTAGAAGGTCACTTGTGAACATCAACAGTTATTACTAGACTATGTAGTCCTGGTAGCATGCTTGCTTATCTAGTAGCACGCCTAGAATTCGAGTAGTGCACCTGTAGTTCTAGTAATCCATCTCACATCCACAAATTTGTTCACATGGATAGTATGTTTCATGATGTTATTACCCTATCCAAACCATTTTAAGGCTAAATCCAAGATTTTTATGGTGAAGAGATCAACATTTTTAGGATCCAGGATTTGTTGGTTTTGAGGTCCACTTATTTTGGATACGATATTATATTGATGTAACATTTTATCCTTTGAAATAAATGTATAGATACATGATCATATCATTAAACTGGTATGTGAGATGTTAAGAAGAGGTTAGGAGGAGAGTGTGATAGGTTGGATCATTGTAATCTTTCCTATGCTAGAATAAAGAGACAGTTGCTACATATTGTGATCTAGTATGGTGATCCTACTTAGAAGGGTATGACAAGGGAGGAAGGCCCCCCTCTCTTTGCTATACAATGCATAACTAGTTTCCTTTCCCTTGTGTGATGTTATTTTATTAGTTGTTCATTTCATGAGTTATACATTTCTTTATGCTCTTTCAATTTTTGCAGGTGCGGTTTCCCTATAGAGTTAGGAATTGAGGGAGGAGTTTCTTTAATGATCATAAAAAATGTTGATGCTCTCGCTTTCTAACCAAAATAATGTAGTTAATGATTGGAATATAATCCTAGTGACTAAATTGATCTCTGTAGCATTTCATTCCATGGAATTTACATTTCTAGCACTTTAAATTTCTTGCAAGTTTGTTGGTTGAGTCTAGTATGAAATAGATATTCAAGTTGTTAACCCAAGGATCCAATAAGTGTTTTGAAAGATCACAAGACCTGAACCAATGGCCTCTCAATCACCTAGTTTAATTTCCTACAAAGTGTGGTTTACTTTTCATGTAATATGTGCTTTGATTTCCTATTCATGAATTGAATACATAAACAGTTGGAATTCCCTAAGGTCGATATGATGTTCACATGCACTTGATCAATCATTTAGTAGACCTGGAGTTGTGTTTTTTTCATGCAAGATATTAGTCCATTGTTGTAGCTTGGTCTTTGGAAGTGTCCACTCAATAAAACCAGTTGTGAGCCTAGTCTAGAGTGTTACAAACCAATTGAGATCTAGCTCTGCATATACTTTGCATGACATCTCATCATCTTATTGACCCTTGTTGATAAGTTATGTTAGCTAAAAGTAAGAAATTATTTTTCCCAACATATACTCTCACTTTATATAGGTTCCCTCCTAGTATCAAAAGTTTTTCTTCCATCCCATGGGGATCATGACCATGGAAATCTTTTAATTCTTGGTAGTCAACCCCCCAATTCCTACCCTTACCAACACCCTTTTGCATAGAAGAATGAATTGAAAAACTAATTTAGGAATTATTAGTAGCTAGTCTTATTTGTCTTCACAAGATCTTATCCCTCACTAGAGATTATGATCCCCAAAAGGAAGGTGATTGGCACATTTATTCCAATTTTTAATATCTAAATAAATTAACCATCAAAGATAAATTCCACGTTCCTATCATGATGATCTCTTACACAATTTGCGTGGAGCCAAATTCTTCACTAAACCCAACCTTGATTTATACTACCATCAAATCAAGATGAAAGAGGTAGATATACGCAAAAATTATGTTTGCACAATTGAGAAATTGCACAATCAAAGACATTTTTATCGAGTGGAAAGAAATGGATCTAGAAGATTCCACTTGGAAACAAACCAACATTTTGCAATAGATTTCTCACCTTCAATGTTGAGGACAACACTGCTTTTGAAGGGGGAGGGCATGTTAGGGTCCTATGCTAACCCACCTTACATTAGGATTTAGTCATATAATTATATAAGGCCATATATTTGAAATAAGGCCGATTATGTTAGTGCTCGTCAATCAATGTAAGGATGATCACTTTATTAAGTAAGACCCACTGGGAAGTTGTATTTGTTAATTATTTGACCATGTCAAGTAGTCGGAGTTTTGTGATCTTTAAGGGCATGGTGTAACATCCTCGACCCTCCGAACAGCGAAAAGGATGCTACCATGGCGCTAACCATCCGGGCTACCAGCCCCATGAACATGTGCATTCATAAAAATTGCTGAAATGCTGAAATAAAATGCTTGAACTAAAACATGCATACAGGATTATTTATCATACATAGTGGAAGTAACATACATTCATACAAGCATTCAACATGTTCATCATGATCATTAACAGTAAATAGGATTGCAGAAGTAAAATAGAGAAGATTACTTATCTTTATAAAGAAATCGTTTCGCAACCAGCTATGTCGCTGCAACGTTCCAACCAACCATAGGCTAGCATGCTCCTAGATCTTTCAGCAATGCTGCCACCCCCGAGCTGGGCATGAATCCCCAAGGAATAAGGAACTAACAGGCTTACACATAGCAAGGAATAACAACACAACAAAGGTACATAGTTCAGCCAAGCCAACGCAGTTGGGTTTATCAGGAGAACAAGAGCTGGGAAAGGCTAAGGCTAAGCTGGTGAGCTCACTGAAGAGATACAGACACCAACACCAGAACCAGCCTAGATTCTAGAACACCCACACACACCCAACACAAGGAAGTCAACCCCTTCTCTGCAACGCAGTCCCTTAGACCCTGATCTTCCCTCTAGTGCTCTTCAGGGGTTGTGGAGAAGAAATCCAGCTCAATAGCTCTATCCATGTGGTTCTTATTCCACCAGGTTTGTCAAGCATCTCAAGCCATCATTCACCAACCCAAAAATAGTCCAGGGACCAATCCGATGAACCCACAACTATCCAACCTTCAATACTATCGCTAGGAAACTTACACATATCGAAAAATGATCAAAAGTCACGACCAACATACACAGTTCAACGCGGATTCATAGGAAGAATCACCCCCGATCCCATCAATTCATGGAAAAGCAATCCCAATAATTTCCACTGCGATCCGAATGGTGAACGAAAACAGTACACAGTCCAATGCATGGAGGCAAACGTTGGTTCTCTATGTGGATGGAAGAAACAAATTACAGACCGGCAATCAGCGCGACAGAGAGAGGGCGAACCCCCACACAATGGTTGGTAAAATGTTTTATTCCCCCATCCTGCATGAGGAGGATGAATGGCCAAGATCCGAGGGAGTGGGGAAGAAATGGTTCCCATGTCATGGAGAGGAGAGAAAGCATGGCGTGGTAGTGGTCTGCTTTCCAGCCAATCGCTGCCTCAGCTAACAAACAGAAAATTAACCAAGGGAGGTGGCGACACATAGACTTTTTCCTCGTGACTCAAAGTTCCACATCCCCCCCCCCCTTTTCCTTATCCTTTGGAATCATGCCCTTTCTCAATTTAGTTGCTGCGAATATAGCTGGTTGATTTGTTTAATTAAAAAGCATGTTTACATGATGCCATAATTAAATATATGCCGCATGTCTCGATATACCATCGGTGACCATTCCTAATAAAAAAAACAACATGACCAAATCCATGGTGGGGCCTTGGCCTTGAGCTCCGCACCAATATTATCTACAACATATGTATCCTATTTATTTTAATGCAAGCAGGGATTAAAACTGGGGTATTACATTCCCCTCCCCCTTAAATAGCATTGTCCTCAATGCTTTACAAAATTTGAACAAAATGCTACACTGGTACTGCCTCAGTGTTCTGCAGGATTGAGCAAAAAAGGATGTGCCAATCGCATGGCATCCTCCAGCTCCCACGTAGCCTCTTCAGGTCCGTAATGCTCCCACTGCACCTTTACCTACCCTATGGCTCGGTTCCGGAGCATTGTGACATTCCTGTCGAGGATGCACATTGGCTCGATTTGGAATTCTCCCTCGGGTTCCTCCTGAATCACATCCCAATTTATCACATGGTTAGGATCATGTACATATTTCTTAAGCAAAGAAACATGAAAAACATTATGAGCTCTAGTATTAGCAGGCAATGCAAGTTTATATGTAACAGGCCCTATCCTCTCAAGTACTTCAAATGGCCCACAATATCTAGGTGACAACTTGGCACAACTTCCAAGCTTCAAGGAACTTTTCTTTGCCCTCACTATGAGTTAAACATGATCCCCAACACTGAACTACCTGTTCACCCTATGCTTATCTGCATAGCTTTTCTGTCGGTCCTGTGCTACTTTCAGATTCTACCTAATCTTTACAACTTCTTGCTCCATTTCCTTGAGCAATTTTGGTCCAAGCACAATTCTGTTTACTGGGTTGTCCCAAGTCAGTGGTGTCCTACACCGTCTTCCATACAAAGCTTCATACAGACTCATCCCCAAGGATGCTTGCTGTCCATTGTTATAAGAAAACTCTACCAAGTGTAAGTAATCTTCCCACTTGGTTGGTTTGTCCATCACATACATGCGAAGCATGTATTGGAGCACTTGATTAACTCTCTTTTTCTACCCATCTGTCTGAGGATGGTATGCAGTGCTAAAGTTTAACTTTGTACCCAAATATGCAAACAACCCCTTCCAAAAGTTGGAAGTGAACTTGAAATCTCTGTCAGAAACTATTGCCTTAGGTAATCCATGCAATTTAAAAATCTCCTTCATGAATATCTTTGCAATGTCATCAGTCTTGTGCATAGACTTCACTGGTATAAAATGTGCTACCTTACTCAACTTGTCTACCACAACCATGATAGAATCATGTTGTCTCCAAGTCATTGGCAATCCTGTAATAAAATCCATGGAAATAACTTCCCATTTCCATTCCAGAACTGGCAAAGGCTGCAACAAGCCTGTTGGATGTTGATGCTCAACCTTTACCTGTTGACATTTCATACACCTAGAAATGTACTCAACCATATCCTTTTTTATTCTCGGCCAAAAGTACTGCTTTCTAGTTGTAGCAATTGTCTTCTGATATCCTAGGTGACCAGAATACAGAGCCTGATGGATTTCATCCATAATAACTCTCCTTAAATATGCTACATCTGGAATATAAATTCTACCTTTATAAGTGAGAATCCCATCTTCTTCCAATTTATATCCCTCATGCCTCTTCTCGAGACTTTGCTGCTGCAATTTGTCTTTTACCTGTTCATACAATCCGTCTACGGCAACATGATTAACAATCTGCTGCCTCAAATCTGATTGGAAAATACTAAGAGATGCCACATGCATTTCCTGTACCTTCCTGCTGAGTGCATCAACTACCTTATTTTCCTTTCCCTTTATGTGCTTGATTTCAAAATCAAACTCACATAAAAATTCTAGCCATCTTGCTTGCCTAGCATTCAGAGTAGGCTGGTCAAATAGATACTTTAGTCCACAATGATTTGTTCTAAGCTCAAATCTTCTGCCCATCAAGTAATGCCTCCATATCTTGAGAGCATGTACTATGGCTGCAAGCTCTAGATCATGAATGGCATAGTTCTTCTTGTGTTCCTTCAGCTTTCTTGACTCATAACAGATCACATGGTTGTCCTGCATAAGGACTCCTCCAAGCCCTTGTCCGCATGCATCGGTACACACCACAAAATCTTTCTCTGGATCTACAAACTTCAATACTGGTGCACTGGTGAGAAGATTCTTCAACTGCTGGAAGCTTTCTTCACACCTCGATGTCCATTCGAACGTCATCCCCTTATTTTTACAAAGAAGTGATGGCATGTGCAACTTTGGAGAATCCCTCAATGAATCTCTTGTAGTATCCTACAAGTCCCATAAAATATCTTACGTCTGTCACATTTCTTGGAGTAGGCCAATTCATAATGGTTTCAATCTTTTTAGGGTCCACAGATATACCCTCCTCTAAGATAATGTGACCCAAGTACTGAATTCTATCTCTATAGAAGTCACACTTGCTCAGTTTTACATACAACTGGTGCTCCCTGAGCAATTGTAATGTCAATCTCAAATGCTCTTCATGTTATTCCTCATTCTTAGAATAAACAAGAATGTCATCAAGGAAAACAAGAACAAACTTGTCCAAATACTTGCTGAAGACACTATTCATAAGGCACATAAATGTAGTTGGTGCATTTGTGAGACCAAATGGTACCACTACAAACTCATAATGCCCATACCTTGTCCTGAAGGCTATCTTATGAATGTCCCCATCCTTGATCCTTACCTGATGGTACCCAGACCTCAAGTCAATCTTGGAAAATACCTTCGCTCCTCTCATTTGATCAAAGAGGTCATCAATCCTAGGAAAAGGATATTTATTCTTCACCGTAACCTTGTTCAATTGTCTATAATCAATACACAACCTGAGTGTACCATCTTTCTTCTTTACAAACAGAACTGGTGCTCCCCAAGGAGATACACTCGATCGGATATTCTTCTTTTCCAACAACTCTTGCAGTTGCATCTTCAACTCTAGCATCTCCGGTGTACTCATTCTATAGGGTGCCTTCGACACTAGTGTTGATCCTAGCACAAGTTCAATAGTGAAATCAATGTCCCTCTTTCGATGAAGCCTTGGAATCCCATTAGGAAACACATCCCTGAATTCCTGTAACACCTGATAGTCCTCCAATCTAGGAGCTTCATCTCCCGATGTCTCCAGAATATGGGCTGCATACAACTGGCAACCCTTCCTACAGAACTTCTTTAACTGCATTGCTGAAACCTGCCGTACTGAAATCACCTTTGGAATGCCTTTCACAACTACTAGGTTCCCTTCTTCATTCATGCATTTGAAAGTCTTATTGTAACAGTCAAGCTTCACCCTGTGAGCTTCTAACCAATCCATCCCAATGAGAACATCATAGGAACCAAGCGGTAGGAAATTAAAATCTACACAAGTGACAAACCCATCCATGACCAATGGACATTTCTCTACCAATTCATTGACCTTTCTCTTCATTCCAGTGGCTAGCTGAACTAACCAAGAATTCCTATGATTTACCTTCTTAAAAGCACAAATATCCACTACTCTAGGGGTAATGTAAATGTGCGTAGAACCAGGGTCAATTAAAATAGAAACGGATTGCTCAACAATCTTACCTGCTACTTCCACCACAGTTTACTGGTGATCTGCTTGGCGGTCCTCCAGTGCTGCATAAATCCTAGGGACTGCCCTTGCTACCTGACCCACTGTTTCTGCTTCTTGAATATTGTAAGTTGGCCTTGCATTCTCATTCTCGAGTGGACAATTTCTACGCAAGTGAGGTCCTTCACATTTCCAACATTTGAGTGGACCTTTATTCCGATGTGGCTCTTTAGGCTTTCCACTTGTCACTCCAACTAGATCACTCGCAGCTTGGGATGGCTGCTTCTGCTGATTCCTGAATTGAGAAGGTTTGAAACCTTTCTTTCTTTGGTCCAACTTTTCATTCTTCTTGTCCTTCCATGCCTTATGGTAATCAGGTTTTCCTTTACTTTGCTCATAGCAATACTTAGCTTTTCTTATTGCTTCTTCAAGAGTTCTAGGTTCATAAAACTCAATTCTATCTTTGTAAGACTGAGGTAATCCACTTAGGAACCGTTGGACCTTCACTTTTTCATCTCTAATATACCAGACATACCTCAACAGCTCCAAAAACTTATTTGCATATTCATCCATGGTTTGCTGTCCCAATCTCAGCTCATGGAACTCCTTGATCTTGTCATCATAGTACCTGTCAGAGAGGTATTTCTGCTTGAAGTACTTCTTGAACTATTTCCACTTAAGTCTCCTTTCACTGATCCTCTTTACCTGCTTGAAGTGTTCCCACCAAATGGATGCCCTTCCATTCAGATTGAATATGGAAACTCTTGCCTTCATGTTCCCTGAATAATCCTGCACCTAAAAGTACTTCTTTATTCCAAGGAGCCAAGCTTCAGCCTCTTGTCTAGTCTTTACCTCACCATCAAATGTAGGAGGTTTAGATTTCTTAAATTCATCTCGAGAACGATCCCTCTGGTGTCTCTTTCTTTTCCTTTTAAGAGGAGAAGAGCTTGTATCTCCACTGGATTCTTCGGAGTCAGATGATCCCCTAGAATTCCTTCTCCTTCTCCTAGTACTGCTCTTACTGCCTTCTGGTCTTGATATGCCTCTTCCAGAATCTATTTTTTTCTGCAAGTCTGTCAAACTTTCCAATATGGAAGCATTCAACTGATGCTGCTCTTCCTGGGATTTTATTAAGCTTCTCATGGTGGCTACAACATCTGATGGTGTCTCTTGGAATCTCCTCCCATTGGACTCAATGTCATCATTCCTATTATGGAAATTTTCTCCCATGGCATCTTCTGCTTGCTCGTAAGAATCCTGAGCATCATACCCATCCTGGGATCTCATGACTGACCACCACTTACTTATCAAACTGTACTATCTGGAATGCTGCTCTTGAAAGTGACTATGATTCTGCAAACGTGTTAATAACACAAATGTTATATGCATAATATTGACATAAACTAGCATTACTTACCTTCACTCAGAAATTATAACATTACAAGTTTTCCCAAAGCATAGAATTTTTCTTCCTTTTTGGCCCTAAAAATTTACTGAAAAACCACTGAAAATTCCCCCGAAAACAGCTGAATTTTCCTTTGTTCAATCGGATCTCTGCCCATCTAATATTTCTGTTGAATCAACTCTCAAAACAACTAATTCCTCTGCTAAATTGGCTCTCGAAACAACTAATTCCTCCGCTGAATTGGCTCTCAAAACAACTAATTCCTCCGCTGAATCGGCTCTCGAAACAACTAATTCCTCCACTGTACATCAGCTCTCGGAAGCTTTATCTTCTAACTTCATCCGACGCCCTTATACTTAAACAAATTTTAAATTTCCTTCTCATCAGCTATCAGATGTCTTGTGCTTCGGGTGGTTAGCCATTTTGGCAGCCGCAACGGCGGTTCATCTTCCTTAAAATTTTCCGATCGGTGGTCCGATCTTCTAAAATTTTCCGATCTTCTTCTGTACTTAGAAAAATTTCACAATTTTTCTTCTTCTTATTCTTCTTCTTGTCGCCATATCGGAAGTCCAAACCCTTAGCTGAGCCGACGTATCGGCTGCTCAAACAGCTAAAATCTTCCGATGACCACAACACTTAGAAAATTTTTGAAAATTTTCCCTCTTCGCAGCTTGATCGGCTTCATCTCTTCTTTCTGTTGGCGACTTAGTCCTTTCCGCAACTGCAATGGTGGAACATGATCTTCTTATTTTCTTCCGATCGGCAGCCCAAATTGATCGGCATCGACAGACTCTTCTCATCGACAGGCTAGTGCCTTTAGCTTCCGCAATGGCGGAACATCAAACCTCTATTTTCTTCCGATCGGTGAACTTATTTTGATCGGCGTCGAAAGTCCTTTCTTGTCGGAAGTCTAGTGACTTTGACTTCCACAACGACAGATGGACGAACAACTATTTCCTTTCCAATAGCCGATGATTTCAACACTTAGCCAATTTTTCAAACTTCTTCATGGCGTCGGCGGTCGGAGAACTTACCCGTCGGACGCGTAGTTGCTTTGCCATCCGCAACGACGGATGCTCGAACAGCTTCCTGCTTTCGATGGATGCCAAACACTTAGAAAATTTCCTATGATTTTTCCTTCAAACTACTCCGTCGGGCGCACTTTCGCCTAACCCTTCTGCCACAGCGGAAGTCTTTTCCACTGGCCCTTCCACTACATTGAAAGTCTGAACCGCTAAGTGTTCCGATGATTGTTCAAACACTTAGACAATTTTCTTGAATTCTCACTGCTGATCTCTGCTGTACAGAGAAGGTAATTCTACCTTCTGTCACTGCATCTTGGTGGTCCATTCAGGCCCATGCTGCAACATGAGCTCTGATACCACGCTGTAACATCCCCGACCCTCTGACTGGCGAAAAGAACACTACCATGGCACTAACCATCTGGGCTACTAGTCCCATGAACATGTGCATTCATAAAAATTTCTGAAATGCTGAAATAAAATGCTTGAACTAAAACATGCATACAGGATTATTTATCATACACAACGGAAGTAACATACATTCATACACTCATTCAACATGTTCATCATGATCATTAACAGTAAATAGGATTGCAGAAGTAAAATAGAGAAGATTACTTATCTTTATAAAGAAATCATTCCTCAACCAGCTATGTCACTGCAACGTTCCACCCAACCATAGGCTAGCACGCTCCTAGATCTTTTAGCAATGTTGCCACCCCAGAGCCGGGCATGACTCCCCAAGGAATAAGGAACTAACAAGCTTACACATAGCAAGGAATAACAACACAACAAGGGTACACAGTTCAACCAAGCTAACACAGTTGGGTTTATTAGGCGAATAGGAGCTGGGAAAGGCTAAGGCTAAGCTGGTGAGCTCACTAAAGAGCTGCGGACACCAACACCAGAACTAGCCTGGATTCTAGAACACCCACACACACCCAACACAAGGAAGTCAGCCCCTTCTCTGCAACATAGTCCCTCAGGACCTGATCTTCCCTCTAGTGCTCTTCAGGGGTTGTGGAGAAGAAATCCAGCTCAATAGCTCTGTCCATGTGGTTCTCATTCCACCAGGTTTTTCAAGCATCTCAATCCATCATTCACCAACCCAAAAATAGTCCAGGGACCAATCCGATGAACCCACAGCTATCCAACCTTCAATACTATCGTTGGGAAACTTACACAGATCGAAAAATGATCAAAATTCACAACCAACATACACAGTTCAATGCGGATTCATAGGAAGAATCACCCCCGATCCCATCAATTCGTGGAAAAGCAATCCCAATAATTTCCACTGCAATCCGAATGGTGAACGAAAACAGTACACGGTCCAATGCGTGGAGGCAAACGTCGGTTCTCTATGTGGATGGAAGAAATGAATTACAGAATGGAAATCAGCATGAGAGAGAGAGGGTGAACCCCCACACAATGGTTAGTAAAACATTTTATTCCCCCGTCCTGCATGAGGAGGATGAACGACCAAGATCCGAGGGAGTGGGGAAGAAACGGTTCCCACGTCGTGGAGAGGAGAGCAAGCATGGCGTGGTCGTGGTATGCTTGCCAGCCAATTGTTGCCTCAGCTAACAAACAGAAAATTAACCAAGGGAGGTGGTGACACATAGACTTTTACCTCATGACTCAAAGTTCCACATCCCCCCCCCCTTTTTCCTTATCCTTTGGAATCATGCCCTTTCTCAATTTAGTTGCTGCGAACATAGCTGGTTGAGTTGTTTAATTAAAAAGCATGTTTACATGATGCCATAATTAAATATATGCCGCATGTCCCGATATACCATCGGTGACCATTCCTAATAAAAAACACAACATGACCAAATCCATGGTGGGGCCTTGGCCTTGAGCTCCGCACCAATATTATTTACAACATATGTATCCTATTTATTTTAATGCAAGCGGGGATTATAACCGGGGTATTACACATGGATAGGTTTTTGTAGTATTATTGTAGTGTATCTTTGCTTAAGTCAAAGCTCTCCTTAATTCAGGAGGTCCATGAACAACTCTTCCATAAATTTTTGCTTAATATTAAGCCCATGTTCTACCATCTTTTATCTTTCAACTGTCTATTATTTCTTGTTCTTCTCTATATTTTCTGGTTTATTGCATCCTAACCTATGTATATTTTGTGTTGTTTCAAGTTATAGGGATAAACAAGACCATAACGTGATTGAAATGGGTAATACTACAAGAATTGATGTTTAATGGTAATGATTCTCATGGCAAAGTAGGTGAGAAAAATTAGTCTATTAAAAATAGCACATTGTAGAATGAGGTAAATATGAGTAACCTTCATTCCAAGGAAGAGAAGGATATGACTAAATTGTTAGAAGTAGATGAACCGAACAAAAGGTTGCAACATCTAGTGGAGTAAGGATTAATTCATCCAAGAACCTCACACCTCACCTTATGGGTCACCTATCACCATAGTACCTAATAAGCAATGGCATGGTTAACATGTATCGACTATGAATCTTTGAATAAGGTCACCATCAAATGATCAATACTCTTTGCTAGGATCAATGACCCACTAGATCAATTGTAACATGCCAAGTACTTCACGAAGTTGGATCTCAAATTGGCATACCTGCACCATAGATCCATCTTAAACCCGGATCTATCAAGCATCGAAAGGGATCCAATTTTTTTATGTGTAAATGTGGAAGTTTTTTCAGTCTTAAACTTAACCAATTTAATCTCTCTTTTTCTTGATAGATCCATGCCTAAGTTTTTATTTTTTATTTTATTTGTCTACATGGATTTTTTAAATTACTTTTCATAATTTTTATTTTATTTTATGATCCGACATGTTTTTTTAATTATTATTTTTAATATTTTTTTTGGTAACGTAAAGTAACGTTATGTTACCTCATGTGGCAACATCTCCCCCATGCTGGGTTGTAGATCACATCGCTTCTCTCGCTACAACCATGTACAAGTTAAATAAGCATACACCTCAAATACTTCCTTCAATACAAAGTAAGGTCTATATAAATGGTGGGTAATCTCTTTTGGTTTATGTAATGAATTTGTCCCTTTCTAAATTCATTTTTAATAGTTTTCTTAAATGATATATTGGTTTATATATTTAACTAAGAAGAGTATATACTATCAATTTCCCGAAGGAAGGTGCAATAATATGCTGTTAAGGTAATTGTTAGCGGGTAAGTGAGAAAAAAAAATGCAACATTGAAGTGAGCCAAAAATATGGAGAATAAATATATATTATGTGCTAATGTTGAGAGAGGTGAATGGCGAATAAAAAAAATATACTCTGTGCCAAAGGAGAATTTATGGAGATCCCAACGCTATTCAGGAGCACTCTTGCAAGTATCTGTTACATATAAATGAAAGCATAAACCAATACAACCACCCATCATTTTAAATGAAGAAGGTTCCAAGAACCAGTAATGGACCCATAATGGCTGTTAGACTCATGGCTGTTATAGTAATGCAGTTTATTTTTCTATTCCTTCTCTGTTGATGGTTGACACTTTCATTGTGAACCTAATGTCCATTGAAGACGGTTTTGAGCAGATGCTTGTGGAATTCCTGAACTAGAGGCAAGCTGAGATCCCCAATTGAGGTACACGCCTCAATGTGATAGAGGAAAACAAGATCCTCATTGTCTAGCTCCTTTGGATTGATATGAAACTGCAAACCATTGATGAAATAGAACAAATTAAACTTGATATAAAATTGTGTTTTATCATGAAAATAATAAAGCAAAATACAAATCCCCAATATTAACATGAAGCAAAGATAAAGAGAGCAAAATACAAACCCCATGTACTAATCTGAAGAAGAGAGAAACAAGTAGTCCAATATCTATCATTGCCTAACTAGCATAGCCTATTAATAAGAAAAACAACATCATTGGCAAACACATAAGAATTTCACCGATTGACCAATTACAAGATTAAATTGAGCAAGTTGCAGCAATTTCAAATGTGAAGCATTCCAAGTTCTATTTTTGCACATTTATATATTGACTTTTCAAAGAGTCTAGCAAACCCATATGCATTTCCATGCAAGTTAGACAGCTATTTTTATTTATATGTTTCCTTTTAAATTGATTCTAATTTTGAGGTGCAAAGCTTAGGGCTCAAGCATAACACCATGGACAGCTTTGGCCATGTTGCCATCATAGGTGTATATGAATACAACACTTTCCAAAGCCATTATGTAATCCAATCCTGCCAATCTATTTTGAAACTGTTTGATTGAGACAAGTTCCTCCTCAGTTGCAAGAGTTGCATGTGAGTACACATTGGGAAAATGTTTCTTGAGGGATTCTAAACTGCCATTGCCGAAAAGTTCCCCTGCTACTATATAAAGTTTTGTTGAAGCTGGATAGCCCAACACCTTTAGAAAAAGGCCCGTCTCATGAGGAGTCAGTGGACAACCTCCCTACCTACATCTTTCTTCCCTGTCTATATCTTTTTCCTTCCAATGGGAATACCTATGCTACTTCAAAAGGAAATCTTTTCTATTGTAGTTCTATCACTTTACACATATATTCAACAAGAAGCGACTACCGTACTTGAGAAATCAAATCTGCAATTATTATATCTATTACTACAGTGCAAAATCAGATCTACGTTATCACATTTACTTATTGAAAATAGGTGAGAGGAAGAGACAACTGGTCCCATGTCACTTTCAGGGCAATCATAAGGTAAACCATCATATGCACCAATTCTTCAATAAATCATACACTAGTATACAAACATTTGAAATGTAAACAAAACTTATACCTTTCATTGTGTCTTTCAAAATGAAAGGAAAAGGTTATTATATATAAAACTTACAATGGTTCATGCTCCCTCAGGCTAATGCCCTTTTTTATTTACATTAGAGACTAATCGTAATCTACCATATATTCTATGTGACCAATAATGGAATCATGCTATCATCAGTTCAATTCACCTTGAGACATGAGTTGGTGGAGGTGAAGACAAGCTTCCACTTTCACCGTATGAAGTTGAAGTGACAACTTTGTTCACATTTGTCTCAAACATCTTGGTGCCAAATTTTTTTCTTCATGTCAAAAATTCTTCAAGATATATCAAGGGAGAGAAAAACTGTGCAATAAGCACTACATGATCATATGGTCCTTACGAAGAAAATATATTTGCTGCACTTAACTTTTAGTGGAGTTTTTTGGAATATATTAAACCCACTCACAACTTAGGATAAAATAATTAATCATTATTTGATTAATTATTCACCCACTAGCTTAATTAGTTGGCATCCACTTGCACCTTAAAGTCAATACATGCCATATATATCCTAGGAATGATTTATTTCCAATTCTAGGTTGATTTTGACCACCTTTTGACCATCCAGAATTAGTATACAGGACTTTATAGCAGATTCTGCTTTATTCTGTTTTTTATGCTTTTCCTGCTTTTCTATGGTTAAGATAAAAGCTAGTCAACTAGGAAACTGGGAGCTTTTGTTTCCAACCCATCCTCCATTAGTTTTTCTCCATTTTCTAGGATTATCATGTTTTTTCCATCTCCTTGACAACTCACTCATGCTTTTATCAACTCGTGAGGTCCTTGATAGATTTGGTAAGTGCTTTAGCCACCTATGGGGATTTGCTATATTTTGGTAAGTCAGGCTTTTTGAGCTTTATGAGTTGTTTCCATACAATTCTATTTTCCTATGAGGGATGTACTATTTATGTACACTATTATTCATCATTATTCAATGGAAGGATACACACCAATATTCATCTCTTCATTCATGCGATTCAGTCTCTTTTCTTCTCTCTATTTTTCCTGTGTATGCTTGTGAGAATTCTTAGTAGCAAGATCTATTTCCTTTGCTTCTTCTTAGCATCATTGCTCATAGCATTGATCTATTATTTCTACATGGTATCAGATCTAGAAGGTTGATCAAGTTCTACAGAGTTTAGGAGCGCATCCAATCTCCTATCCCTCTTTGAAGAAGAGCTTATCTAGCTTACAATATTTTCTCCTAGTTTGTTTTGCAGGTTGCAGAGAGTATCTCTTAGAGCATATCAACAACTTCAATATGGATTCAAAAGTTCCTCTACTATCTCCTTTCAACTATGCTGATTGGAAGCCAAAGATGAGTGCATACTTGAAGAGGCAATGTCTCTTTGATGTCTCCATTGGTGCATTGAGTGAACCTGAGTCTTATGAAGAGAATATTGATTGGCTAAATAATTGTGATAGAGCTTATGGAATTATGTGTTTGGGAATGTCTCCAAATATACATCATCTCATAGATTCTGCTGAATTTCCATTTGAGCTTTGGAAAATTTTGGACAAAGCTTTTGGTTTGCAAGAAATTGAAGATGAAGCATGGAGAGAGCCTAGCATCTCCTCTTGTTCTATCTCTCAATATTTCTTGGCCTCCTACATTCTCTGATGAAGTTGATTATGATGAAGAACTTTCTCATATAGTTCATGTTGCTGCTGCCCTCTTTCATTCGAATGCTTCCTCCTTCAATGAAGAAGCAAATATTGAAGAGCCATCTTTTTCTGTGTCTCTTGAAGGTGATTTTTCTTCTTGTGATACTATTGATGAAAAAGAAGTAACATATGGAGCTGCTTCTGATATTGATTATGATCCTATAACCCATTCATTGTTCTCTCAATCTCCTATCTTATATTCTGAGATCTATGTGTCATATTCTTTACACCTCTTGCATACCTCTCTCATTGATGGTGTGCAACCCAGTGACTTACAGGATGTTTGCTTAGCCACATCAAGCCTTATTTGTGTCATACCACTTACCTTACTTGATCTCATGTGCTTCGGAATATCCTCCTTTGTTCTTGGCATCAATACTTAGATTCTTCTTGAAGATTGTGAACATCTCATTCTTTCCTCCTTTCATATAGAGGATTCATTACCAGTGTATTCCCATGAGTCTATTTATACGCTTATATGTGATCCTTTGGATTCTGATTTAGAAGCATATTTGCAGGTTGATACACATATAATACCACCATCCATACCATCTACCATACCTCTGAATAATCCAAAGACTATACAAATCCCAAGCTCACTAGTTGATTCCTCATTGGTCTCTTATGCAGTGATATTTATCTTACATGGTTTGAAGTCTTTCCTAACTTTCAGTGGATGGTTATCCATGTCCTTAGTAATATATGGAATTATATTAAACATGTTTGGATATGTTCTAAACACTTATGGTTTAGATCTTATGCCCATCCATCATTCATATTTTTACACCTATCAGTTTTCCCCAGTTGCTCATAATTTTCCTAGTCTAGCCATATATCCTCATGGAGCCACCGAATCCTTTGTCCTTGCTGTTCCATATGCTAATATTTATGATATATCAGAGTTTTATCAGCCTCATATCAGATCTATACAGGTGCTACACCATATTGTAATATTGACATGTGATTCACATCACAATTTTGCATCTATTCAGGGAATTGGGTGTGAAATGAATTGCCTTATTTTTTGTACTCTTTGGGAAGGAGTATGCACAGATCTATTTTCCATTTCAGATTATGTTTGCAGATCAGAGTTTGACAGCAGAAAGAAGCATTTATATAATGCTCCTACTTCATCAAATGATGAGATACAAGGAGTCTCTCCTCTTCCTTCTTGCAGGTTCTACACTCCAGCACATGATCATGGAGTTCATGATTTCTTCAACAAGTCTTCCATCCAGAAGCAGTTCACTCAGCTGATTCAAGTGAAGATAAGGATATGTTGAAGACATATTATTTCAAATTTTGTGCCTTGTCCTATCTTGAGGGAGGATTTTCCCCATGTGGTTTTGCCTCTTTCCTCACTTTTCTAGACATAATAATTGTTAAAGGGTGACCATAACCTTGTTGCTGGGCCCTATATGCATCCATATGCATCTATATTTTTTGTCATACCATCATAAAGTCAGAATTATAGGGGGGTGTTGGAATATATTAAACCCACTCACAGCTTAGGATAAAATAATTAATCATTATTTGATTAATTATTCACCCACTAGCTTAATTAGTTGGCATCCACTTGCACCTTAAAGTCAATACATGCCATATATATCCTAGGAATTATTTATTTCCAATTTTGGGTTGATCTTGACCACCTTTTGACCATCCAGAATTAGTATACAGGACTTTATAGCAGATTCTGCTTTTTTTGCTTTTCCTGCTTTTCTATGGATAAGATAAAAGCTAGACAACTAGGAAACTGAGAGCTTTTGTTTCCAACCCATCCTCCATTATTTTTTCTCCATTTTCTAGGATTAGCATGTTTTTTACATCTCCTTGACAACTCACTCATGCTTTTTCCAACTCGTGAGGTCCTTGATATATTTGGTAAGTGCTTTAGCCACCTATGGGGGTTTGCTATATTTTGGTAAGTCAGCCTTTTTGAGATTTATGAGTTGTTTCCATACAATTCGATTTTCCTATGAGGGATGTACTATTTATGTACACTATTATTCATCATTATTCAATGGAGGGATACACACCAATATTCATCTCTTTTTTCATGTGATTCAGTCTCTTTTCTTCTCTCTATTTTTCCTGTGTATGCTTGTGAGAATTCTTAGTAGCAAGATCTATTTCTTGTGCTTCTTCTTAGCATCATTGCTCATAGCATTGATCTGTTATTTCTACAGAGTTTACATGTTCAAACCTAGGAAATTGGCAGACATACAAGATCTACAATCCAAACCTCTAAAGATTTAGGGTTTTGGAATCCAAGGATAAAAAATTACAAGTTACATGAATAAACTTAGAATTTAAATGTTACAAGAAGACTAGAGAATTCAAGGATATAGGGTTCTGTAGTTTTTGGAGATCTAGAATTCCAAAAATATAAGGTTCTATTGATTTTGGTATATTCCAGGAAGTGATTCCATGCCCAAGAAGACCACATCCAAACAAGGGAGACGCCATAGTATAATGGAGGAGGTGCATGACAAACAGTCTCATCACAAATTATTCTTAGGCTCTCATTGTTATTATTGGATTGAATGGAAATTGATCAAATCATATGATAATTAGAAAGGGAAATGGTCGCTGCAAGAGCAGCATGAATGTACACAAAATTCATATTTTGACCAGGAGGGAGTGACTTTAACCACTTAGGAAATGAATACGTATTGTTGGCATCTGGTTTGGAGAGACCCCATAAAGGACCATATAATATTTGGATAGAGAGGCCACTAGCTGTCAGTGTCTGGTGTGGAGATCTATTTGTGATAGATGCAACATATCTATAATAAGTAGTTCCTGATTGACTCCAAGAAGTCGTGAACTTTTGCGAGATAGCCAGCCTAACATCTTCTGTAGATTGTTAACAATAAAGCAGCATCGGTATTGTTTTTGTATTGAATAATCACCAAGTCATTATTATAGTAGGAGTTTCATAGATTCATCCCACATTATTGGATGAAAATCAGTATTTTCATAGCATAATAAAAAAATTGGTTCTTTTCTCAAATATTTACAAACAAACATTTTATTTCTGTAAAATGTCACTAAGTGCAAAAAAATTAAGGTAAAACAATAAAACATAAGAAATGGATGAACTAATATGTTATTTTTAATATATATTTAATTTCAAAATCCAAAACTATCATTGATTTTCCCCTATTTGTCCAGGATTGAGTTTGTTTATTTATGTGGCACTACATTATTTTTACCCCTGGCTCATTCCTGCTGAACTTGAATTGTGGTGGCCAAAATTTAAGATTCAGAGGACTTACTCTATGGGGAAGTAGGAAGAGAACTCTATTTAGGTGCAAGAGAGGGCTTTGGCTTTGGATTTGGAACTATATTTGGAGCAAAAGATCCTGAATCTGATCCAGGATTTGGCACAGTCACTGCCAGAAGAACAACCATTAAAAGCATGACCATCAACATCACTGAAACAACCTGAAACCAAATTAATTTCATCCTATAAAACAATAATACTTGGGAGAAGTTGGTTGTCTCCAGCATTTCCACCTTGAAGTCTAGCTAAACTTCTGACCATTGGGCCATTGTTGTAGGTTGCAAGTTCTATTTGCTCATAGTTGTCTCTTGCATCTGCAAAGTTATCATTGTGATTGGGTCCTCCAACAATAGCATCAGCTAAAATATTTGGATAATTTCCTTGGTGGTTGAACCATGTAGCATATCCTCCTTTGCAACTCACAAATGATGAATCCTCTTCGTATGATACAATGGAGGAATCTCTATGATGCACCTAGCGAGGATAGTTTGGACTATGTCCGACCATGTAGCTTGCAGCTCTTGGATTGTCACTGAGTATGTAATCAACCTACAAGAACGTGGTTTTAGCCAAAGGACTGAATAGGAATTAAGGATTTTTAGATCTTGGACTCATTAATCTATCTTCATGATAAGGATTTTTTTAGCCCATCATGGGATTTACAATTATTATACCTGCGACTTAGCTAATGCCAATAGCTGAGATGGATCTACTTCTCCACTGGGACATTGCAGTTTCTTGCCAACAGAAGACAAATAATCAGAGTAGACTGTCGTGCATCTTGTAAATGCAAGCATATCTTGCTCATATCCAAACATAGCAAGAAAAGCATGGATAACATTCATCAATCCCTAGTTCTAGAGCAATAACCAAAGTACCTCATATTCACATTCTTTGACACCTCCAATTTTAAACATGAGATATCTCATACCTGAGATGGAGGGAAATGAAGGGTTCCCTTCCCTGAACTCTGGTGAGAAGAGTTCGTGCAAGTTTCTCAATGGGGTCAGCAAACTTTAGAGCTTGATAATTGGCATGACAACAGATCTTCTGAATTGAATTAGGAAGGTCATTATTTGCAAGACCAGAATCAGCATGAGTGAAGTATAGGACATTGTGATTTTTTAGCAAAGGAAGCATCTCATGCTTGTATAAAGATACATGTACATCAAATAGTGTACAATGCTCTATTCTGAGCCAAAATACAACAGTAATTTGAACAAAGATTAGTGTATGAAAAAACTCTCTTCCAAAATTGATCAAAAACTATGAACCAAAACAAGGCTAGTGTCTAACACACCTTTGAACAAGACACTGGAGCCTTCTCTAATGGTTTAACATTTTTATGAGATGGTGGTAAAGACTCAACAATGCGCACATATTCCATTAGAATATTAATAAAGTGACGGAGATAAAATATGTGTTTGAATTCACTGGATCATCATATACATTTAAAACAGATGTGAGATCTGACATTTTTTGTACTGGTGAAAAAGCATCATATATTACTAAACATTATAAATATAGGGAGATTTTATGTTTCAAGAAACTAAATTACCCAATTGAGGTCACTTGGCAGAGAAATTGCATTCACCTTGGATCAGCCCAAAATGAAGTATTGTCCAAAATTGGTATAACAAGTACTGATTTCATAATCTTTGCGATGGAAACCATATCACAAATATGTAGGATAGGAATTTTTTTATAAATAAACAAGACAACATGTTGGAACCAACATTTATAAAGCAAGATACATGTATATCCTATAGGCCTTTGGGAACTTACTCCTGTTCGCATCTTATTCAATCCTCTATTGGCCTTGAAAATAATATAACCATTATGTCGCTCACCTGGTTCTGCAAATTAAAAACTTTATTAAAGAAGTTGCAGTGAACTGTTTCACTGAAAAGTAGGAACTGTAAAAGGGGAAATCTTTGTTGAGAAAAACAAAAGCATACTCTTGTGATGCCATGGATGATCAATGCATTGGACAAACTCTTTACTATCAGACTTCGACCACAGCTTGTCTGTCAAGTGATAATCCTGGTTTGGAACAATTAGATATTTTAGAAATCATACTATATGAAGGCCGAATCCTTCAAAACAAGAAAATTGCAATTAAAATTGCATATTACAAATTTTAACAGCTAATATTTCTTTTCCAATTTCTTCGATTCATCATGCCTACTGAACTATCCACCTCTAATATATTAGATGATCTACCAATATCTGTATGAAGTTGAGTCTCCTCTGTTAAGACTCGATTCAGCCCTATACCTCCAACTGCCTTCAGGAACAAATATCGTGGAATGGTCTATAAAATAAAAAAATGCAGATGAGTAACCCGTCTTCCCAATTTTATCCTCTACAAATTCTTCTAAATTGAATGAACGTACTCCAAATATTAAACAAATTAGGAAATTCTACATTTGCTGTGTACAATCTTAGATCTAAAAGAAGGGCTATAAAAGTTGAATTAGGTTATCTATGCCACAAACCTTTCTGATTCAGCAGAAGTATAAGTTGAATTTTAATCTCTTTTAGTACTAAAAAGATACTATAATACTTTGGGTTCATAGCAGAAGGATATAATCCTAAATTTCCATTATTGTTTGTGGTTAGTTACCAGACTGATCGCATGTGATAGGTATCAGAATTACAAATATGAGAATGACATGATATAAATGTTAATACATATTTAGTAGAGGAAGGAAGAGCAAAGCAAATACAAGGACAAGAGAATATAACAGTTATAGCATGTTCAGTAGAGAAAGGAAGAGTATAGCAATGTTCAAACAGTTGTATTCACTTGTTGGACTTGGGAGTTACAGCAGACCTGACAAAATGATTTTGGTCAAGTAATTAGATGCACGAACAACAAGCAAAGGATTAAAATGCCTTGTGGACACAATATGAATATACATTTACTATCAAACCGAACAAACAGGGCTACTGTCTTCTGGGGCACAGATTACCGAAGAGTACAGTATTTATTTTGTTGCCCCTCTACATTGGAAAAAGGTCATCTTTGGAATATTGGATGATCTCATAGACATGAAGGAGTGAGTGGGATGTGATTAGCCTAACAAGCATATCCTTGTTAAGGAAAGGGCTGGGTTTATCAAGCTTCCACGAGAAAACTGATCCAGTCCATCTAGGATAACTAATGGGTTTCAGAACAAAGTTGGCTACACAACTCTCCATCAAAATGTATGTTATCTTGAAGTTGGAGCCAAAGCAGACATGCTTGCCCTAATCGAATATATAAAGAGGGGGGTATCTGTATGTGTGATGTTTTGGCTTAATGATGTACATTCTCGATGTGCTATTGTTTAGTAATGTAAAGAGGGGGGTTGTGGGTGGGGGTATCTATATGTGTGAGCTTTTGGCTTAATGATGTAGATTCTCGATGTGCTATTGTTTAGTAATGTAAATGCTGATATATTCAAAACACACACTGATGCCTCGAAAGTAGAGAACCATTGCATCCATAAACACACTTCCATTTTTAACAAGCTACAGGGTGTCCTTGCCTCACATACAAATAAAATAAAATACTACAAAACAACAGGCTTCATCCAAGACTTATATGTGGGAGAAAGAAGGTTTACCTCATAATGAAGTTTTGACATTGACATCCATTCACCTGGTCCACAAATATCAAAGAGCACAGTTGCTATAGCTGAAACAACATATTTTCCTTCTTTTTGTATCTGCTGAGAAGTATCAGTTTCATGGTCCATCCTCCATGTATCCCCTTTTGGATCTAAATAGATTAAACATTGATATTAGACAGTTTCTAATTCACGTTTCATGTCTTTAGGACACTATTAAGTAACAGCTTGAAAGAGAAAGTAAGCAGCCACATGCCAACTATAACCTTTGCATTTAAAGTAAAAGTGACAATGAGCTTGTTGAATTTATCATTCCCAGTTCTGTTTTTTAACTGAGAGAAGCTATTTCTCTGGGAAACAATGGATTCCTTCTCCCCACCATGATATGATAACCTGTTAGAGTAGCACACAACACAAGAACAATGAACTATAATATAAATATAGTATTCGGTTGTTGTGATTAAGGGGAGGGTGGCTAAAATAAAGTAATTTTTTTGTTTCTTCTTGTATAAAATGTTCAAATAGCATGGAAAGAAAAGTAGATAGGACAATACCTTTTAGTTTGGAGTTGGATGCTTTTCATGCCACAAAGGAAGCTTGCATTGGCGAGAATCAGAGAGGACAAGTACAGATGAAGTAGCTGTACTAGTAAATTAAAAAAGTGACTAACAAACTATTGCAATAGTTATTTATTTACAGACCATATACTCTCTTATGGAGAGTATTTTGAAACGATTTGAGTATCGTAAATATTTGAAACCAACTGAATGTACAAATAGTATACTTGTAGTAGAAGTTAAAAAATGGGCAACAAATTTACTTTCAAACCAAGTATAGGGACACACTGGGGGAAAAAACAGACATAGGTATGAAGTCAAGAAGTACAAGGTAAATATACAGACATGATAAATGTACAACAGAACTTAAGAATTTAGTGTATATTGTGAATTGTTTCTATGTACATACAGTATAGTGTGAACTGATTCTCTGATCATAAGAGAGTATTTGAAACAAAATGAGGATTGCGAATATTTGAAACCAATTTAATGTCCAAACAGTCTAAATTGAGTAGAAGTAACAAATGGACAACATATTTACTTTGAAACCAAGTATAGGGAGTCCATGGGAAAAAGAATATACATATGTGTAATGACAAGAAGTAGAAGCTAAATATATACATGGATTAATTGTACAACAGAAGTTAAGAACTTAGTATAATGTGAACTGTTTATATTTACATAGAGTTTGTTGCATTGTATTTGTAAAAGAAGCGTTTGTTTGATAGAGTATATAATTTAGAGAGGTGCATTACATGCAAGTAGAAGGGAAATATAATAAATGTACATGTACTGTGGTAGTAGTGGAAGCATGTAATATGTACAATGTTTATGCATTCCATGTGTGGAAAATGTTAATACATCTATTCAATTAAAACATAGGTTATGGACAAGGTAGTACGTACAAATGAAGGGTAGTAATGGAAACTGAAGAACGTGTGGGAATCAAAGAGGAAGGGTTACTGGGTTGTAAGGAGATGGAAAAGAGAATTGCAAGCAAGGAGGAGGCTCTAGTCATAAATGCAAGAGGGATTATGGCAACGGCAACACCATGTAATGTTTATGTATTGAGAAAGACAAGGGTGACGGGATACTAAGTCTTTGTGGATCTTGCGCATGGTGTCCCTTTCATGCATATGGATCATGCGTTGAAGGAAGGCTGTTATTTTTGAGAGAAGCTTAATAGTAGGGTGAATCGGATTCAGTGGGATGTTTGAAGTCAATTGGAAGCATGCTTCAATTTGTTGCAGTGATGCTTGTTGTTCCTTGATTTGCTTGCAGAAGTCAGTAGAGGGTGTTCAGGTATTGCATGTCCATGTCTGTTGTTGAAGAGCTAGGAAGAGAGAAAACAGAGCGATTAAAAGCTTAACATGTTCAAATAATATAGAGTAAAGCAAGGCACATTTTTTTTTGTAATTGAATTTCTATATGAACGTTTTTTTTTCATAGTACCGAATAAGAAAAGCAACAAGATATTCACATCATAGATGAAAGAAAAAGAAGTTGAAAACTTGTGTAATGGACATTTTGTTGTTCTTTTTTTTGTTTGTTCTATTGTAGAGAGAAAAGAATGTTGTAAGTGTAATGTTATGGTAGATTCAAGTAGATGAAACAAAACAAAGTTAAGATGTTGGAAGCAAATGAACATAAATATATGCATGAGTGCAAGAGTGTTTTTTTTGGGGGTGGATGGGGGGAGGGAAGAAGGCGAGGTTGTTTTGTTTTGGTATTTAGTAAGTGAAAAGTGATAGTATTTGGTTTTTATGGTGTTGTTTGTTTATTATTTTCTGTGTAATTGAGAAGAGGTGTGGGAAGCAATGCATGGGTGTAAGCATATGTGAGCAACTATGTTAAGCAACGTGTGGTGGAATTGATCTAGAGGAAATTAAAGTTTCTTCTTATTTTCTTCTTTGGACAGAAGGGCTATCCTTCATACGTGCATAGCGAGCAAAAGAAAAATATGGAATTATGTGTAGGTCAGTGAGTTGTCTAACTCTTGAAACTGCAGTAAATGTTAGCCCTTGTCGATCAATGTTTCCTATGTCGATTGTTTCCTTCTGTAAGGTCATTCCTTGTGATTTGTGGATTGTTAAACCCCAGGCCATGCGAAGGGGAAGTTGTCTACGAGAACCTCTTGTTAAAGTGAGGATTGGGATGTAGGTAGGGTTAGAAGCATCCCATGGTGGGCCTTTGTAGTTGACAAAGTCAATAACAACAAACGAAGGAAGCATAGGTGGAGTAGTGACGGTGTTGTACAAGATTGAAACAACTTGACCAAGAGCACCATTAACAAGACCTGCCTCAACCCAAAGGTTTGTTGTAAGCATAACTTGTTGACCAACGGCAAGGAGTACGACCATATCTAATTGTTCATCTTCTGGTGCAAGCAGTAGTGTTTGTTTCCTAATTTTTGCGGAACATAATGCAATCAGGACATTTAGTTGTTTAAGCATTTGTTTGTGTGTAAGGAAACATAATTGTTAGTTGAGAAAAAATGGGTGGATTGATCAAATACATGGTTCTCAGTTTGAGAGAGGGAAGAGGATGTCCTTGACATAAGAAGGGTCCAATCGACAATAGTTGGTGTTGCATTCCTAAGATTGAGGAGAAGTTGGCGGAACTGAATCTGAGAAGGGTGATCTCCTTGTTGATGAAAAACCATTGAGAGGGTTATGAATGTGTCAAAGGTACGCCAAAGTGTGTTTCCATGTGATGCTCCTACATACATGGGGATATCTTTAACAGGTGGAAGTTGACCAAGGTCACCTACGAGGATGATAGAGCGGCCTCCAAAAGGGGAAGTTCGATGGGAAGGGAATGCTTCCCGAACACAAGAGTTAATGTTGGATAAGAGCTTTGGTTCAATGAAACTCATCTCATCAATTAGCACATAGCGTATATGGAGGAGTCATTTTTGAAGGTTTTTAAGGGCTTGGTTCTCAAGAGGAAGCATAGTATTTATTGGTATCTGGAGGGCAGAATGTATTGTAAGGGCATTTATGTTAAATGCCGCAACGCCAGTTGGAGCAAGCAGGAGAAGAGGGGATGAGTTATTTGTAGATGATGAAGAGAAGGTAGCTTGCAAGCATCCAATTAAGTAAGATTTTCCTATGCCTACAATTCCTTGGATGATTATACGTAATGGTTTTGTGGTAGTTTGTTGTGTGTAGTGGGACATAATAATTTCAAAGGCTGTGCATTGTGTTGGAGAAAAGCAATTAGGAGAAGCGGGAGTTGAAAAAGGTTGTAGTTTTGCTTGGTTTGATGAGCGGTTCAAGTCAAGAATTGAGATGGCTGAGTTTTGCAAGTGTAAAGGTATCTGCGTGTGGCCCCAATTGTGATTGGTGATCCGGTGGATTATTCATCTTTCATTACACTGATCCAATATGGTACAAGGTTTTTTAATCTATGGTTTTAACCCATATGCTAACATTATCGCGTGTCGCGCAGTTATCGCAGGGGCACGTAGCACAATTAGTGCACGTCGCGCAGCTATTGCATGGTGCACAGCTTATCGCATGCCTCGTAGTTACCCCATGGTGCGTAGCTTATTGCATGCTGCGCAGTTGTGGCATGGGCTGCGCAGTTCATGCACCGTCAAGTTGAACATCGCATGGTTTGGGGAAGTCCTCATATGCTACGACAGTAGATCGGGTATATGGCAAAGTCTTTATATGCGGCGACCTTTATTTGCTGTGAAGTTGGTGGTGACATTAAACGGTTACATTACGTGGCATAGCACAGTTGCAAGTCATCATGATGTATTTTGAGTTGGCACATGAGCGAGGAGTTGGTTGCACGTTTCAGGAATCCGGAACGTCATGGTAACATAACGCTTGGGCCGTGACTTGGCGGGATGGCATGATTCAGTTAGCATATGGTTGTAACGACAATAAAGAAGATAGCAACTGTGGTCTGTTACTGATCCTCTGGTGAAATGCTTAAATAGAGGATGTTGGCCAAAGGGACGGACAAATGAATACATAGCCAAGGGTGGAGAGACGCAGACTGGTTTGGAGCGCAGAGCATCGTTTCTCCATTATGAGAAGCTTAGAGAGCTTCTACTGCGACATGTCTAGATGTTGTTACTGTAGAAGTTGACATTCTCTGTTATAGTTTAGCCTTCTTTGTCTTTGAATGCTAATTGTAATTTCTAGAAGAGAGGTCTTCAAGAATTTGTACAGCATTCTGTTTGTAGTTGCTAAAGTTGATTCCAGAACCATTTTGTACCATTTCAAAGAGATTAATTGGATCGGCACCCATTGGAGAGGGACCCGGAGACGTAGCCCAGTGGAGGGGGTGAACTCCGTTATCAACTTCTGTTTGTGACTCTGTTTCTGTGTTTTCTTCTTTGCATCTGTTTATCAGTGTTGTGGTTTTTTTCATTTCCGCTCTGAGCATTTAATTCCTGTTAATGTTGTTCCATTGATTAACCTGTTGTGTGCATTCTTTTACAACAAAATTTTAATACACACAAGTTGAGGTCCGATGGATCATGTTATGGTATTAGAGCTGGTTGACTGTTTGTGCAAGTTTGTGAATGCTTACCAGATTCAGGTTAAAGCGTGGTGAAGGAGAATTAGTTGAAGGAGATCCTGAGATTAGCTCCAGGAAAACATTCTCAAGGACCATGTCTTCTCCACGAGGGGAAGAAGAAGGACATACTGAACCGAAAAAACCTGTTATTTCTGAAACTGAGTTTCTAGAGGATTTTATGAGCATGAAAGCCATGATGGAAATTCTACTCGATGAGCGAGCAGAAAGGATGAAGAAAGAAGAAGGATCTTCATCTAGAGACGCAGAAGTGAAGCCGGAAGAAAAGGGTAAAGGAGTAGGAGGTGATGGTGATCCTCTTGATACTACTCAAAATTTCTCTTCTTCTCATGCTTCTCATTCACATAATGCTAATGCAAATTCGAATATGCCTTATTTCAAATTGGATGTAAAATTTGAATTACCAATTTATAATGGAGATTTAGATGCTGAAAAGTTAGACAATTGGATCAAGCAGCTTGAAGTATATTGTAGGGTGCAGGGCATTGCTGATGACCCTTCCAGGATTCAGTTGGCCACTTTGAGAATGAGTGGAATGGCTCTTACTTGGTGGGAGAGCAAGATTCAGCAAGATCTTCGAAAGAATGGTAAAATTATTTCAGTTTGGAATGAATTCATCGAAGTATTAAGGAAGCAATTTTATCCTTTAGGTCACATGCAGCAATTAACCATGAGTTGGCAAATGTTTAGACAAGCTAAAGGACAAAGCATTCAAGATTATACTCATGAATTCAAAAAGAGAGCTATTGCATTAAATGTTTCATTAGATACATAGGAAACTCTTCTTAAGTACATTGGTGGTATGCATTCTTATTTGAAACATACCTTGTTGATGTTTAACCCCAGTAATTTGGATGATGTATGTGTTCAAGATACCCAGTTAGAAGCCAGGGGTAAGCATGCTAATGATACTTTTGTGAAGAAATCCTTTAAATTTGACAGCAAATCGAAGGGTCAATATAAGGGGAAAAAGAAGATGGCTACTGTTAAGAAAGAGGGTGAAAATCCTACATGTTCGCATTGTCAGAAGGGACATGATGTCTCTAAGTGTTGGAAACTTCATCCGGAGTTAAGGCCAAAGAAGTACGGAGGAAACAAAGATAACGACAAAGCAAAAGCTACTACAACAATTATTCAGGACTTAGGATCTGACTCAGGTGATGAAACAAAGGTTACACCTATCGGAATCCAAGGTGAGGATAAAAGTATCTCACTTTCCATTGATGCAAAATCTAGTTCCAGTGCAAGTACAAGTCTGCCATATATTCTAAGCTAAATGATAAAGATAGAAGTGCACTGTTTCATGTTCATGTCATTACAAATCACACAAAGATTGATACATTGTTTGATAGTGGTTCACAAGTAAATTTGATATCAGAAGAAGTGGTTAAGAAATTGCATTTAGTTACTATGCCTCATGAAAATCCCTATCCTCTAGGTTGGGTTACTAATGATACATGATTGCAAGTTACAAGGAAATGTGTATTAAAATTTGCAATCACTGAAAAGTTTAGGGATGAGGTAGAATTGGATGTAGTACCACTTGACATTTGTGGAATTGTACTTGGGAGTCCATATTTGTATGATCGGAAAGCAGTCTTTTATAGAGAGCATAATAAGTATCATATTTTTAAAGAAGGTATGGAATATATTGTACGAGCACATAAGATAAAAACCAATCTAGCAATAGTCTTTGCAAGACAAATGAAGAGGTTGGTAAATGCTAGTAAGAATTTTGTGTTGATGATGGTTAAGATGAAAAATGATGAGGTCTCTAAATCTTTTGAAGAATGTGACCCTAAGAATAAATCTGAACTAATTGACATCATTTCTAAGTATGATGATTTGTTTCAAGATCCGAAGGGGTTACCACCAAAGAGAGATATTCAGCATGAGATATATTTACAGCAAGAAGTGCCACTCCCGAACATAGCCATGTACCAAATGTCTGTAATGCAGAATGAGGAAATCAAGAAGCAGGTTCAGGAGCTGATTGAGAAGGGGGTCATCTGGCCCAGTACTTCTCCTTACGGCTCTCCTATAGTCTTGGTTCCAAAGAAGGATGGGTCATGGAGGATGTGTATCGACTACAGGGCCCTTAAAAAAATCACCATTAAAAACAGGTATCCTCTTCCCCGCATTGATGATTTGCTTGATTAGTTGAAACATGCAACTTACTTTACAAAATTGGATCTGCGTAGTGGGTATCATCAAATCCGTGTTCCTAAGCATGATGCTTGGAAAATAGCTTTTAAAACGAAACAAGGTTTGTATGAATGGCTTGTTATGCCCTTCGGGCTTTGTAACGCACCTGCTACTTTCATGCGGGTCATGAATGATGTTTTTCGTTCATTCATTGATGATTTTGTAATTGTATATCTAAATGATATCCTTGTGTTTAGCAAAACATGGGAAGAGCATATAGTACATATGAAGAAAGTTTTAGATGTACTGAGAAAGGAAAAGCTTTATGTAAAAATGTCTAAATGTGAATTTGCTAAAACTTTTTTAGTATATCTAGGCCATATTATTGGAGGAGGCCACCTGCGAGTGGACCCAACCAAATTTGCTGTCATTGTAAACTGGCCATGGCCTAACATCGTTACTGAAATCAAAAGTTTTTTGGATGCGGTTCAGTATTGGAGGAAATTCATTTCTGGGTTTTCCTCCATTGCTGCACCTTTGCATGCATTAACAAGTGTTAAAGAAATTTTCCAGTGGGGAGGAAAACATCAAAGAGCCTTCGACACTTTGAAGGAAAATATTATCACAACACCAGTTCTGACATTGCCAGATTTGCAGCAACCATTTGAGATCGAAACCGATGCCAGCGGGTTTTCCATGGGAGCCGTTTTGATGCAAGAGAGAAAGCTAGTTTGTTACCATTCAGAAACATTCTCTACTGCGGTAAGTAACTATTCGACCTATGAAAAAGAATTGTATGCTTTAGTACAGAGTGTAAAGAAGTGGAAACATTATATAATGGGAAAAGAGACAGTCATACATACTGATCATCAGCCACTTCAATATTTACAATCTCAAACTAAAGTACAACAAAGTAGGCATTTAAGATGGATGGGATTCTTACAACAGTTTCATCTCATAATTAAATACAAAAAGGGAATTCATAATAAGGTAGCAGACATGTTATCTAGGCCACCTACAAATGCTTCAATCATTCTTCAAAACAATTCATTAACACATGAAAGTTATATTGAACAGTATGTAGAAGATAAAGATTTTAAGGGAGTATTTGCATCACTAATACATGGTAAACAGGATGAGAACTATTATGTGCATAATCAACTATTGTATCATCTTGGTAAACTTTGTATTCCAGAGAAAGAAAGAGTGCATGTGATTCGAGAAGCACATAGTTCATTGATTGCAGGACATTTTGGTGTAAGTAAAACATTGTCTGTATTGCAGAATCACTGTTATTGGCCTCAAATGCAAGAAACTGTAGCTAAATATATACGAGGATGTGTTATGTGTGCAACGAGTAAGCCTAGCAATAGGAAATTGGGTTTGTGCACACCTCTTCCAGTTTCTTCTCGTCCTTGGGAAAGTATTTCTATGGACTTTGTAGGAGGACTACCTATGTCTAGAAAAGGGCATGATTACCTATATGTTGTTGTGGATAGATTCAGCAAAATGTGTATCTTAATGCCATGTAACAAGCAGATCACTGCTGAACAAACAACTCATTTATTCTTTCAAAATTTTTGGGTACATTTTGGTCTACCCATGTCTATTGTATCTGATCAGGATTCCTGGTTCTTGGGAAAATTTTGGTCAACTTTATGGGAGCTTATGGATACCAAACTTAAGAAAAGTACAACTTTTCATCCACAGACCGATGGGCAAACAGAGGTAGTAAACAGAACAGTGATTCAGCTGCTCAGGGGATATTGTAGTAAACATCCTAAACTTTGGGATGAGCAGTTGCAGTATATACAACATGCTTACAATCATGCAGTTCATTCTTTCATGAAAAGATCTCCTTTTGAAACTTGTTTTGGTTACCTGCCAAAAACACCGATGGACTTCTCTTTTGGAAAAGATGCAGTGGATGGACATCATGATGCAGATAAAGCTTTAAATTTCATTTAGAGAATCCAATCAGTGCAGCAGGCAGTTCAGGAACAGTTGGAGAAGAGCCAGGCAAAGTACAAAGCAAGGCATGACAAGCATCGTGTGGATCATCAATTTCAGGTAGGTGACAGAGTTTGGTTGCATATCACCAAAGAAAGAATGAAAGGTGAAGGTAAAAAGCTTAAGCCTATCAGGTATGGTCCTTTTGAGATCTTGGAAAAGATCGGTACTAATGCTTTTCGCTTGAATTTACCTCCATACATGCACATTTATTCAGTTATCAATGTTGAGAATCTTAAACTGTATGAACCTCCTATGATCATGGATGAGGAAATAAGCATACAGATTCCTTCAGTTGATGATTTGTCACCTGAATACATGAGAGAGTTGCAGGATGATGTTATTCTTGATAGAAATGTAAGGACTTCATGAAGAGGGAATGCTGAGTACCTTCGAGTGGGGCTGAAAGGCATGCATCCTAGCAAGGCAAGATGGATGGAGATTGGAAAAGTGAGGGAGCTATACCCTCACTTACTTGCCGAATGATTCAAGCTTTTGGTGGTCCAAAAAGCTCTCCATTGGGGAGGATTGATCCGGTGGATTATTCATCTTTCATTACACTGATCCAATATGGTACAAGGTTTTTTAATCTATGGTTTTAACCCATATGATAACATTATCGCGTGCCGCGTAGTTATAGTATGACAGCAAATCGGGTATATGGCGAAGTCTTTATATGCTGCAACCTTTATTTGCTGCAAAGTTGGTGGTGACATTAAACGGTTATGTTACGTGGCATAGCACAGTTGCAAGACATCACGACGTATTGTGAGTCGGCACATGAGCAAGGAGTTGGTTGCACTATTCAGGAATCTGGAACGTCATGGTAACATAACGCTTGGGCCGTGACTTGGTGGGATGGCATGATTCAGTTAGCATATGGTTGTAATGATAATAAAGAAGATAGCAGCTGTGGTCTGTTACTGATCCTCTGGTGAAATGCTTAAATAGAGGATGTTGGCCAAAGGGACGGACAAGCAAATACACATCCAAGGGTGGAGAGACGCAAACTGGTTTGGAGCGCAGAGCATCATTTCTCCGTTATGAGAAGCTTAGAGAGATTTTGCTGCGATGTGTCTAGATGCTGTTACTGTAGAAGTCAACATTCTCTGTTATAGTTTAGCCTTCTTTGTCTTTGAATGCTAATTGTAATTTCCAGAAGAGAGGTATTCAAGACTTTGTACAACATTCTCTTTGTAGTTGTTGAAGTTGATTCTAGAACCATTTTGTACCATTTCAAAGAGATTAATTGGATTGGTACCCATTGGAGAGGGACCCGGAGACGTAGCCCAGTGGAGGGGGTGAACTCCGTTATCAACTTCTGTTTGTGACTCTGTTTCTGTGTTTTCTTCTTTGCATCTGTTTATTAGTGTTGTGGTTTTTTTCATTTCTGTTCTGAGCATTTAATTCCTGTTAATGCTATTCCATTGATTAACCTTTTGCGTGCATTCTTTTACAACAAACTTTTAATGCACACAATTTGAGGTCCGAAGGATCAATTGGTGTCAAAGTCGCGATGACCAGGGTGGAGTTGAGAGAGGAGTTCCCATTCTGACATGTTGATAGAGGAGGGAGGATGATCTTCATGAGGGGGAGGTGTATCAACAGAAATAGTTGGAGGGGGTGAAGGTTGTCGGTAAACATGTCAGGCGTTGTAGCTCCCACGAAAGGATTCCCATGCAGAGACAACTTCCAAGTCTGAGGAGCCAATATCTTTTGGCACATTGTGGAAAGGTTTGTATAGGAAGAGTTCACTCCAACAAAAATTGATATAAAGAGGAGAGGTGGAAGGAGGGATGCCAAGGAAATGAGGAAGGACGCGCACGATCTTAGTCAGTTTGTGGAGCTTCCATTGACATTTTTTTCTACGTGCAGAAAAGGACCAAGAACGGGAAGCTTCGAGAAGGGGAAGGTGTTCAAGCGAAGGGGGTCTTTGCATGTATGTGGAAATGAAGTTGGCTGGTGGGGGGGTGTTGGGGACGTCTAGTGAGACACGTTTGAAAACAGTTTGGGAGGTGTTTAGGGAAAGAAATGTACGATTGCAAAGAGTCAAAGGAAGTTTTTGTAGCATATGGAAGGTTTCTTGTGCTCCAATGTCTTGATCAGCCACCGTTTTGGACAATAGTTTCCGGATAGGTAATAAGATTACCTCTTCTGCAAAGGCGGCATGTGCAATACGTGTTAGAATGTCATGGTAGCTCTCAGATTTGTTCTCTACTTTCGAAGCATACTTTGAAATGTATGAGAGGACAGCATGGCGCGAGAGCACAGGCTGGCAATCAACATTAGCTCTCCATACTGAGAGCATAAGAGGGTTGCGTACATTTAGAAGCTCATCATTTCTAGCAGGGGTATTTTTTTTTGGCCAGAGCTGTCAATGAACATAGAAGATGTTTCCTGTAGTTCAAAGGGGAAACCATAGTGGAAAACGAGGGTTGTACCTTTTTTGCGAAGACAAGAGAATTAATTGTATTTTGTGTGGCGTTGCACAGAATTGACAAGGGTTTCATAGTCGTGATTTTGGTTTCCTTCACGTATGGAGGATGTTGTAAGTGTGCAAGGGTCTTGGTGAGATGCTCAATGGAAGGAGGAGACATGAAGGTGCATGGGACGAGGGTTCCATGCTATTAAGAAGCTGTCAAGGTATGTTTTTGCAGTATCAACAGCGAGGGGATCATTCCAATCAAGGATGTCCATATTGGGTGCGTCCTCCAACCAAAGGAATCCATGTATATGAGTAGAACCTCAATTTTTCCATTCATACCTGTATTAAGAAGGGAAGGAAAAACAAAACACAAAGTTAGGGAAAAATTCGAAATGTCAAGCAGTAAAAGGAAATAAAATGCAAAGAGTGAGAGGAACAAACCTACACCAGTAATATTTTGTCTTGAATGTGTGCAGCAAGACCTCTTCAAGGAAGATGGTGAATCTATGGTGCATATATAGAGACGTAGTATGTGGATTGGTTATAATTTTATGAATTCTCCATTGGAATTGTGAAGGCAATGAAGTGGGAGGATGGGAAGGCATGAGCATGTGAAGGTCATGCCATTTGGTGTCAGTTGCATTGAGAGTAAAAAAAAAGTTGGGCTACCAAGCTGGGTGATCATATCACACAACTCACCTCGCCATTTGTTCCAGAAAGAGCGGGTGCCATGTAGAGCAGATCCAAACCACATGGCATGATCAGCAACACGAGAGTTTGGCATCTGGATGAGTTGTGTGCACAAAGCCAAGATAGTTGCGGGGAGGGTGTTTGCTAGGTTGCGTTTAACAAAAATAGTTGCGATAGCTTGGCTACGATGGTGCATCACAAGGTTGTACAAGTAGTAGCGGAAGCGAGGGTGTTGGGCAAAATTATTATCATGGAATCGGATAAGGTGCAAAGCATATTCCTGCATGGTGACTTCATAAAGACAAGTTTTTTTTAGCATGGGAACCCCTGTGGGAAATAGCATTGGGAATGCCATTGAGAGGAGCCCTTCTGTATTGTATTCATTTATTGGAGAAAGACCAATGGGGGGCCAATCAATTGATGTTGAAGGGGTGGTAGGGGTTGTAGATGCAAATCGTCTAATTTCTTCAGTCTCAGTGTGAGAATCTGGGAGTGGAAAAACAAAGGATGAGGTTTCAATGCTTGTTGAAATTGGCATTGAAGGTGTTGCATCATCAGTAGTGGGTGAGGGTAGTTGGAGGTCAGGCCTAGGGGTTGTGGCATGGTGAAGAAGGGAGGACACATCTGTGGGTTCAAGTGGCAAAGCATGTAATGCTTGGAGGTCAAGGTGGACATCTTTGTAATACGGGTCATTGAAGATTTTGAATTCCAATGTAGATAGAACATTTGAACGGCTAACAATGAATTCATAAGGCTTGTTTGCAGCATTGAATTTGCGAACAACAAGGATGTCCAAGTCTGGTAAGAGGCGTGGAAGAGAGGTGGCTATTGTGGAGATATATTGTGGCAAGCTAATAGTATGGCCAGAGTATTTGTATTGGCCACCACGTGCATGCGTAACTTGAATTATTGGATTGACTCGGGAAATTAGCATTTCTTCTATTTGAGTCAGGCGTGCAAGTTCAATTGGTTGGTTTCCAGGATCCATGTTGTTATCTGTGGAGAAGCGATGGCCATGTCGCTCATTACTACATCGAGAGCATGTATAGATTCCACTTGAGAACTTTGTTTCATTTTTGGATATGATTCCTTGCATATGGAGCAAACATGAAGTGGGTGGAGGCGAGAAAGTCGGTTAAGAAAGAAAGCGTGACCATCTGGCAAGGGGGTGGTTGGAGGTGGGGGTGTAGTGGATGTGTGCATTGGGGTAGGGTTGATTGAAGCATTGATGTTTCCACTCCTAGATTGATAAGTAAGATGTCTATGCACATTTTGGTGGTCCTTTGTTTGGCTATAAAGAAGCCTTCTACGTGCATTTATTTGGTCACGTGCAGTATTGGGCAACATGGGTTGTTGAAGAGGAGTTGCCTTGAACTTGGAGGAGACATTGATGGGAATTTCAAATGTTATAAATGTGTAATTGTAAGAAAAAGTCGAGGCATGTACATTAAAAGAAAGATAAGCAAAGTACAAATAAGAAGGTATGTCTACATATAGAAAATAACGCATTGCGAAAGTTTTTGCAAGAAATAAGGTATAAAGCATTTTTGTGATGTATGTGGAGCATGTATGTATGTGAAAAGCAACCAAGGAGCAGCATAGTAGAAAAAAGAAATCCACATATATGACATAATAAACAT
>LPNX010963608.1:409297-573299 GCA_001517045.1 Pseudotsuga menziesii
CGGTGGTTGGAATAGCCGAGGGTAGAGTATATGAAGGGGAGGTTAGAGATAGCATGCAATAGGATGGCTTTGAGTAGTGAGTGTAGATATTTCTTCAAGGAGCTTGGTTGATGCAGCAGCATAAGGAAGCTCTTCAGAATTGGCAATGGTTGTCTTCAAGCGTGTACTGGAGTTGAAAGTCTCCGTCTTAATGGACAAGGTGAATAGGTATCGATGCGAAGTTACATGCAGAGAGAGATCCTTTATGGCTGAGGGCTCAATGGCGAGCAGGCATAAATCCTTTGCAGAGACACCAAGTAGTTTGTTGGCTACATCATCAAAAGTTGTGGCCCCGTTGATCTGGCCGGTGTGGTCTTGCAAGGAAAGCTTTAAAATGTATCTGTAGTCACATTCTATGAATTCACCATCACATTTGCTGCAATTCCAAGTGTTGAAAGCTCTATGTGCAGCTTTCTTCATGCATTGAACGCCATCAACAAAGAGAGGGCATGAAAGGAAGTGGAAGTCATCCTTGTTAATGTCAACAATGGAAGCACGCACAAAGACCCATAGGTTCTTATCAGAGGGTTGCATGCTTTGCAAGTCAAAGATTGTTTTAGATGGGTGTGTTTGAGACATAGAGCCTATGTATTTGGAGCTCAAGGATGGCAACGCAACATGAAATCCATGATCAGTGTACCATTTTTGAAGGCGATGGGTTGCCTCAATATTTGGATTGATAAGGATGGTACTACTAGGAACACTTCCAATTGTTTTACCATTGTAATTCATAAGATGGCCACCCTTTATTGCAAGGACAGGTGGTGAGTCGGAGGAGTATAGTGAAGCGACATGTGAACCCTCAGTGTGGCAATGATGACCCCAAAGTGTGACATCAATGCTAAAACAGGATGTGTCTCTGAGGCAAACGGTTCTCCTACTTGTTTCAGAACCGTCTTTTTTTCGAATTGTAGATGCAGGTGAGACAAAGCTAACAAGGCCAATCAGGTCAACCATGGAATTTGAAGGTAAACTTTGGAGGTAATTGATTGTTTTAAAGTGGAAGGAATGTAAAGGAATGGAGGGGAATGCATCGAGGCAAGGGTGGATGGTCGACGCGGATGAAAGGACAATCTCAAGATGGTTGTCCAAATGGTTATATGAAGGGTTGCTTGTTTTGATTGTGCCATTCGAGATAGTGTACACTGTCCCGATTTCAACAAGGGAATAGAAGGTGTCAACAAAGTTGTTAAAGGCAGAGACATGGATCTCTTCTCCAGAAAAATTAATAAGGTCAAAGCCAAATAGTTTCCCTGGGCCGCGTTGGTTGGTGTATTCATGGATGGGTGTCTTGGCAAGCACGTGACCTTGGATGGACCATTTTTTATAGTTGGGATTGAGTGCTTTGAATGGAATTACAGTATTTGGCATGGATATTGGTGTATCTGATGCTTGGGATGAGTGAACATCGCTTTCTTCTATGAGGCAGATGGATTGGCTAGTTGATGAACCAATTGGAATGCCAAAATAAGTCGATAGTAAAAGAGGAACATGGTTCCCAACAAGGGCAAGCTTGTGGTGGACCAGTTCAAGATCGAGTATTGTAATAGTCCTGTAGGAGAAAAAGGCAAGGATTAGTAAAAGTATTATAAAATTGATGATGTTGGTGGTAGGTAAAAATGTATAGGCTAAGCTACATAAGAGAGGGCTTAAAATAATGGGCAGAAAAAGTACGTGTTATTATGGATGACGGTGCAGGTGCACTTGGCGAGCTTGATGACAGATCCTTCTTGGAGTTCTCCATTTGATATGAGGGAGTTGAAGGTAGTTGGGAGCAAAGTCTGGTGCGTGTTGTTACCATCAGAGATAGTAATTCGAAAACGTGGAGTAGTTGCATTTGTTGGTCCGAATGGCTGGAGTGAAAAAACCTGTAGAAGTGGTTGAAGATGTATAGAACCAGACAACAAAGAAGATATCGCATTTTCTGTCAAGGGTGCCTCCATTATGCGGGGAAAACACTGAGAGTAAGAGGAAAAAAATGTGTAAGTATATGACAATTTTGTGTGTATATATATACATATATGTATATATATATACTATTGTACGAGTGACATACAACCATGCCATACGTACAATGAAACTGTAGCAGGAAAAAGAGTAGAATGTACAACAATGACAGAAAGACAGTAGTTTTTGATTTTTTTTTAATATAATGTGAGAAGAAAAGCATGCAATGGAACTATGAAAAGTTAGGTTGTAAATGCTTAAAGTGTATTAAAGGTACGATCCAGTAAGGAATTTATTGGATACTTCGGCCCTTCTCGACATATCCCTTTTGGTCAACCAAATGTCTCATTACGATCCTCATTATGTGTTTTATTGAGTCCCATTCTCGTCGCTTCAATACACCCCTCGTTCTACTTTTCTGATGCAACACACTCTATTTGTCCTCTAATCTTCCATATCTAGGTTTGCATTTTTTTCCATCAGTGTATAGGGAGGAGATTCAAACTAACGATGTGATGCACAAGTCAACAAAGGGCTTGACTATCTTCTCTCTCTCAATGTAGGTATTTTTTTTCTTGTGTGTCATCATTGTATAATTATGTGTTATTCAAAAGATTGACTATCATGTGTTATTCAAAAAATTGAATCAAAATTATATAATCAGTTCAAATATATCAAACTACTCTTGATATCTGTCTTGATCTAATATTTGTAATATAAGACAATAATCATAATACTAAATTGGCATAATACTAAAATCTGTTCATTGATCTACTACTTGTAAATCACTTTTAAGACTTTAAGTGGATTCTAGACTTATTTCCTTGTCATTGTGGTAGAGTGATGAGAATACTACATTCGGTAAAGATAAAGCGATTTCTTTCTTCACAACCCTAAACTAAGATAAAATGAAGGAAAAAGGTAATATCACATTATCTTCCTGACATTAGACTATCTAAACCAGAAGTTAATATTCTTGGTCCTAAGTGCAGTTGAGGTTCCACATTTTTTTTGTAGTAGGGGAAAACAGTTGCTTGATATTCTAATGAAACAAAGGAAACCTTGTACATCATCAAGCAACTGTCAATACCCCAATGGGTCAGACAGAATAGTAAACACTACATTACAATGCAGTTCAAATCAGAAATATAACTATGCCCAAGATGTGAAAAAATACTATCAACACCTGGGTATCAATACATCAAAAGGTCCTCTCATAAGTGAGCAGTATATACATAAGTCAGAGAAATGTGCACAAAGAACATAACAAGAGCCCAAACACCTTATCCAAAGTAGGGAAGCGACTCTCAAAAGTCTTGTAACTGTTGCTCAACATAACAACAAATATCTCAAAAAAATCCATGAGATAAATATCTGAAAGTAAAAGATTCAGTAAGTAAAAGGTGACCAGGAGCCATACACAAACCCTCCATGGAGAATATGTCTGCCCTCTTGTTATGTTCCCTATAGACATGACTAAAACCCACCCAGGCGAATGAGGGTATGAGTAATCTGGTGTTGTAGCACCAAGCCTCAAGGTCCACCATGTGGAGGGTGGATTCCCGCTTTTCCCAATTTATAATCACCGAGGAGTCGCCGAAGATATGTAGGTAAGGCATCCCAATATATTTTGTGTCCCATAATGATGCCCAGAGTGCTAAAAGTCCTGCTCTAGTATTAGTACTGCTCCCACATCCAAGCTTAAAAACTGCAAGGTCTCTACATGGCCCTTTAATTAAGATAATTTTGTACACTTAAACATTTCAGGTTTTCATATATTCATTGCTTCATGGGAATTTTTTTTTAATTCCATGCATAAGCAAAGTTATTTTCTTTGTGAAATGTGCCAAAACAATCCTCAATAACTACTTCATATTTGCATCATAACTTCATACCAAATTTACCCTTCAACAAACATTCAAATATGTCTATTGAAGAGAAGGCTCTTCTTTGCAAAGAAGTGCCACATTTTTTCGTTACATTCCTGTCTAAGAGCACCTTGAGAATGCACAAGAATTATGCAAATGTAGATACATTTGGGGATCTCTCTGATAGCTGTAAAGTTGGAGAATTCCAGTCATCCAACCAAAATGGGGACATAAAAGCATAAAGTCTACTAAGGGCAGACTTTTCTCATCATTCTTGTAGCAACAGGTCAGAAAATCTATCTGAAATAATTCATGAGAGACCAAAAAACATATGAATCAGGAGCATAACAAGAAGGATGATAGGCACATCCATGTCAGCAAAATAACCATTCATTCAAACTGAATGCTTGTGCCTCATAAAGAGAGTGAAAGGGAAAATCCCAACACAAGCCAAAATAACTGAAATATCCTATGATCAATGATCATACCATCTAAAGATCCTGAAAATCCCTCATGCCCTGGGGCCAACGAAAGAGCCTGTTTGGAGAGACTGACATCCTGCTAGTTATGCTCGCGATAGATATGATTGATGGTCACTAAAGGGACATGATGCAGCAGAGAAAGAATGTCATCACACCAATGACTCAGAAGTGGGGTGTTCAATGAAGCAGTTCTATTCACCCAAGAGATGATAACCTGTGAATCCCCAAATACAGATAATAGAGGGATCCCTAAATGAATGGCAACCGAAAGTAGTGCCCAAAGAGCCAGAAGCTCTAATTTGGTGCTGGTGCATCTATTATCCTAGGTTAAGAGCTTGTTGGCTATTTATAACCATAAAATAATAAAAGTTATTTAATTCCATAAAATAAACATATTTTTTTTTAATTCCATGCATAAGCAAAGTTATTTTCTTTGTGAAATGTGCCAAAACAATCCTCAATAACTACAGATTTGCATCATAACTTCATACCAAATTTACCCTTCAACAAACTTTCAAATATGTCTATTGAAAAGAAGGCTCTTCTTTGCAAAGAAGTGCCACATTTTTTCGTTACATTCCTGTCTAAGAGCACCTTGAGAGTGCACAAGAATTCCGCAAATGTAGATACATTTGGGGATCTCTCTAATAGTTGTAAAGTCGGAGAATTCTAGTCATCCAACCCAAATGGGGACAGAAAAGCATAAAGTATGCTAAGGGCAGACTTTTCTCATCATTCCTGTAGCAACAGGTCAGAAAATCTATCTGAAATAATTTGTGAGAGACCCAAAAACATATGAATCAGGAGCATAACAAGAAGGATGATAGGCACATCCATGTCAACAAAAGAACCATTCATTCAAACTGAATGCTTGTGCCTCATAAAGAGAGTGAAAGGGAAAAGCCCGGCACAAGCCAAAATAACTGAAATATCCCATGATCAATGATCATACCATCTAAAGATCCAGAAAATTCCCCATGCGCCGGGGCCAACGAAAGAGCCTGTTTGGAGAGACTGTCAGCCTGCTAGTTATGCTTGCAATAGATATGATTGATGGTCACTAAAGGGACATGATGCGGCAGATAAAGAATGTCATCACACCAATGAATCAGAAGTGGGGTGTTCAATGAAGTAGTTCTGTTCACCCAAGAGATGATAACCTGTGAATCCCCAAATATAGAGAATAGAGGGATCCCCAAATGAATGGCAACCGAAAGTAGTGCCCAAAGAGCTAGAAACTCTAATTTGGTGCTAGTGCATCTATTATCCTAGGTTAAGATCTTGTTGGATATTTATAACCATAAAACAATAAAAGTTATTTAATTCCATAAAAAAACCATAAATTTTTTTAATTCCATGCATAAGCAAAGTTATTTTGTTTGTGAAATGTACAAAAACAATCCTCAATAACTACTTTAGATTTGCATCATAACTTCATACCAAATTTACCCTTCAACAAACTTTCAAATATGTCTATTGAAGAGAAGGATCTTCTTTGCAAAGAAGTGCCACATTTTTTCGTTACATTCCTCTCTAAGAGCACCTTGAGAATGCACAAGAATTCCGCAAATGCAGATACATTTGGGGATCTCTCTGATAGCTGTAAAGACAGAGAATTCCTGTCATCCAACCAAAATGGGGATAGAAAAGCATAAAGTCTACTAAAGGTAGACTTTTTTCATCATTCCTGTAGCAACAGGTCAGAAAATCTATCTGAAATAATTCGTGAGAGACCAAAAAACATATGAATCAGGAGCATAAAAAGAAGGTTGATAGGCACATCCATGTCAGCAAAAGAACCATTCATTCAAACTGAATGCTTGTGCCTCATAAAGAGAGTGAAAGGGAAAAGCCCAACACAAGCCAAAATAACTGAAATATCCCATGATCAATGATCATACCATCTAAAGATCCAGAAAATTCCCCATGCCCCGGGGCCAACGAAAGAGCCTGTTTGGAGAGACTATTAGCCTGCTAGTTATGCTCGTGATAGATATGATTGATGGTCACTAAAGGGACATGATGTAGTAGAGAAATAATGTCATCACACCAATGACTCAGAAGTGGGGTGTTCAATGAAGCAATTCTGTTCACCCAAGAGATGATAACCCGTGAATCCCCAAATACAGATAACAGAGGGATCCCCAAATGAATGGAAACCGAAAGTAGTGCCCAAAGAGCCAGAAGCTCTAATTTGGTTCTGGTGCATCTATTATCCTAGGTTAAGAGTTTGTTGGCTATTTATAACCATAAAATAATAAAAGTTTTTTAATTCCATAAAATAACCATAAATTTTTGTAATTCCATGCATAAGAAAAGTTATTTTCTTTGTGAAATGTGCCAAAACAATCCTCAATAACTACTTCAGATTTGCATCATAACTTCATACCAAATTTACCCTTCAACAAACTTTCAAATATGTGTATTGAAGAGAAGTCTCTTCTTTGCAAAGAAGTGCCACATTTTTTCATTACATTCCTCTCTAAGAGCACCTTCAGAATGCACAAGAATTCCGCAAATGCAGATACATTTGGGGATCTCTCTGATAGCTGTAAAGTAGGAGAATCCCAGTCATCCAACCAAAATGGGGACATAAAAGCATAAAGTCTACTAAGGGTAGAATTTTCTCATCATTCATGCAGCAACAGGTCAGAAAATATATCTTAAATAATTCGTGAGAGACCAAAAAACATATGAATCAAGAGCATAACAAGAAGGTTGATATGCACATCCATGTCAGCAAAAGAACCATTCATTCAAACTGAATTCTTGTGCCTCATAAAGAGAGTGAAAGGGTAAAGCCCGAAACAAGCCAAAATAACTGAAATATCCCATGATCAATGAGCATACCATCTAAAGGTTCAGAAAATTCCCCATGCCCCGGGGCCAACGTAAGAGCCTGTTTGGAGAGACTGTCAGCCTGCTAGTTATGCTCGCGATAGATATGATTGATGGTCACTAAAGGCACATGATGCAGCAGAGAAAGAATGTCATCACACCAATGACTCAGAAGTGGGGTGTTCAATGAAGCAGTTCTGTTCACCCAAGAGATGATAACCTGTGAATCCCCAAATACAGATAAGAGGGGGATCCCCAAATGAATGGCAACCGAAAGTAGTGCCCAAAGAGCTAGAAGCTCTAAGTTGGTGTTGGTGCGTCTATTATCCTAGGTTAAGAGCTTGTTGGCTATTTATAACCATAAAATAATAAAATTTATTTAATTCCATAAAATAACGATAAAACTTTTTAATTCCATGCATAAGCAAAGTTATTTTCTTTGTGAAATGTGCCAAAACAATCCTCAATAACTAATTCAGATTTGCATAATAAATTCATAGCAAATTTACCCTTCAAAAAACTTTCAAATATGTCTATTGAAGAGAAGGCTCTTCTTTGGAAAGAAGTGCCACATTTTTTCGTTACATTCCTCTCTAAGAGCACCTTGAGAATGCACAAGAATTCCGCAAATGCAGATACATTTGGGGATCTCTCTGATAGCTGTAAATTCGGAGAATGTCAGTCATCCAATCAAAATGGGGACAGAAAAGCATAAAGTCTGCTAAGGGCATACTTTTCTCATAAGTCCTGTAGAAACAGGTTAGAAAATCTATCTAAAATAATTCGTGAGAGGCCAAAAAACATATGAATCAGGAGCATAACAAGAAGGCTGATAGGCACATCCATGTTAGAAAAAGAACCATTCATTCAAACTAAATGCTTGTGCCTCATAAAGAGAGTGAAAGGTCAAAACGGGCTCTTGCTACAAGATGAGCTCTTTCACAGGAGGGGCTCTCAAGAAATCACCTCACGATAATCCAGAATCGTCGGACAAGAGTCACGGCTCTCCAGAAATCACTGGACTGTAGAAGGAAGAGAATTGTTTGGAAACCAATGTTCATTTCATCGTCTATTCAACAAACCATTCGTATCTACGTGTCTTCTTCGTGATCCACTGGTTCTCTGCGTGTCTTCTTCGTGATACGCTGGTCTTCCGTATGTCTTCAAATTGACTCTTGCTGGGTAGTATAAAACTTCGGTGTTGATAGTCCGGCCTTTTGGATATTTTGGAGGTAAAGGTAAGAACCTAGTTCAGGCTCCTCCACAAGTGATAGCATTGATGGTTGGACTTGGCACTTAAACCCCATCCCCGAGTTCTTAATTGATTAAGGTTTTCGGTTGGTGCCTTGCTTTGTCCTAGTTGGCAATACAGGAAACCTATACAAAATGCGCAGCGCAAGAGGAGACACGCATAAAAGTAGCACTAGCAGGAGGAACGATGACATATATAGTTGTTGAGAACAAAACTTTAGGGGAAAATACCTAACGGCGTTCCATTCAAGTCTGTGACTTGATTTCATTGAAGATGCAAGTGAAAATTCTAAAATATGTTCAATTATAAGTTTTAGTACAATTGTCTATATTTCAACTTATTCTTTACTTTCCATGTGGAATCATCCATCTCTCCTGTTACATTTCATTACTTATGACTTAATGCTTTATCCAAAACAGTTTAGAAAATTTCATTTTAACTGGAGTTTGGTGAAGCGGAAAATCCAAAGGGGACACAGTTTTAGTTTTTTCTTTTAGATTGTTTTAGGATTTTTGAAAGTTTTAGAGAGAGACCCTCAAAACCTCTAGGGAATGGAAAACTATCTTTGAAACTTTAACTTATAAAACTATTCCAAACATCAATTGTTTGCATAATTTCTACTTAAAACTTATTCTTTCACCCTCTTGGATAGGCAACTTGCCTTACTCATTTATCATTTATCCTCAACATGGCAGGACTCTATGGACATTGATTTGATTCATATTAAAATGATAACATAATTGTAAGGTCTTTGGACTGGAATGACTTTAGAATCCATTAATTAAAAAGGGTAAATGACTTGCAGAGTGTACTTTGCACTCAATGGATTCTAAAGCCTCGAAATAAAAAAAGGGTTCCTGCTCGTGTGTAAAATTCCGGTTCCCTCAGGAAATCTATAAGAATCCGTTAATTAAAAAGGGAAAATGACTTGCAGAGTGCACTCTGTACTGAATGGATTCTAAAGTCCCAAAATAAAAAAAAAGGCTTCCTCCTCGTGTGTAAAATTATGGTTCCCTTAGGCAATCTATAAAGACTATTCACAACTTGTGTTACAAGCATTTACAGATAAAAAGTTTTCGACGTGTGTCAAAATGCTGGTTGACGTAAGGAATTTAAGAAAACTCCTTGAAACACTTTGACCTTTTTTTTTTCCCTCCTGTAGCTTGTTATTTTATTTTATTCCTATTAAGAAAATCTGCAAAAGATTACTACATATGCAATTACCCTCGTGCCTTTAAATAACTATGCACCCAGAGAATACAGGGGCACTCCATTGGTCTGGTGTCTACGTGCATATAGTTATGTGCATTATAGAAGGTTCACTAAATCTAAAAGATGTATTCCATGCATTGAACATAGACATTCATCTACTTACAAATTGGATAAAGGTAAGCAACTCTAACATCTTTGCTCTCTTGGTTCTATTTTTTATACCACCAGTGATTTTTAAGTTTAGTTTTTCATAATCAACATTTTTCAATTTTAATGCCTAGCAACCAAAGTGACATTGATACAGTTTCTTCTCGTAGAAAATGTTGGGATTAATTTCAGAAAATTGCTTCTCGCCCCTTTCTTTCAAACAAATTTTAATCCTTTATCCATTTTGGTTTCCTTAAATACAATTGTTTCTTGATTGCATAATTCTATATTTTCCATTTCTTAGCTGCCTGTAATCTCTAGAATATTCTGGATTTTTACTATTAAATTGTAAATTCCACCTTAAGAACCAAGTATATTCTGGATTTTAATTCTTTCTTTTATCAAGCCCTTTTAGGTATAAGGGACTGGGTAAAAAGCTAAGGTAAATGTGGCAAAAGATGTTTTCTGAGAAACAACTACATTGAGAATTTTGAAAGAGTGGTTCTATGTAAAAGCCTCCCTTGGGTAAGTAGCTGGGGGTAATTGTTGCAAAAGTTGTTTTTTGAGAATCAACAATATTGGGAATTATGAAAGCGGTTCCATGTAAAAACAAACCCATCTTGTAGTTTTGAGACACTACCCTATTATTTGGTTTGTAAGAGATACCAGTACTTGTAGATTAGAATTTAGCTGAAGTCGTCTAACAGTTGCCTTGGTATGAGCTAATTTTGACAAAAATTCTGGGAAAAAAACATGTTCAAAAAGTTGAAATTGATTATGTCAGGTTCATTTATCACATACTCCAATTGCACTACGATTCTGAAGATATTATAACTTGAGAAAGTTGAATATTTGAGTAGAATTCTTAGTGTTGTTCAGCAATAAGTAGAAGATATCTAAACGAATGATAAAAATAAAGTCCTGAACAATATTCAGCATTCAAAACCATCACAACTAATAAACCAATGGATCACGTAGAAGACACGCGGAGAAGCGCGGTGGGCTGAATAGATGATGGAATGAGCAGTGGTTTACTAAATAACTCTAGGGAAAAATGCCTTACGACATAAAAATTACCGTGCAAGCATAAATGGGAATACTATTCAGTCAGCTACTCCTTTTTCAGTATGTAAAGAAAGGGCAAAATAGGGCTGATAAAGACATGACCAGTCCAATTTTTGGACCATGCGCCTACAAAGGATTTCTAAAGTCAGAAGTGAAAAGGTCTAAATTCAATTCATTCATTCTTCCTACTAAAGGTTAATAGCAATGGTATACTGACCCCATTCGATCTAATAAGTTCTGGTAGTAGTTCCTAGGGCAGTTCTGAGGATTCCGGAGTGGGCATACCCATATTAAAAAAATAGGAACATCAAGAAAAATGTAGCTCAAAACGTTTTTCTTATTTTTATGATGATGGTGGTGGAATCCTGCCCATAAGGATAATATTAAAATATTGCTCACTCATTGGGCACACAAAATATGGAATTGGTTTGCTTAGTGATAAGTCAATGGCCAACTCAGAAGTGCCCAACGAGTCAAATCATAGACTTGATGCTAGCTAGCAATAGGAACTCAAATCATTTTACTTTTTTTCCCACTATGATGGTGGAATCCCACCCCTTCTAGAGAACATTTCAATATTTCTCGCTCCTAGATGAAACTAAATAAGCAAGTTGCATAGATATAAACACCTACTCGAAGAGTCAACTCACAAGTTTCTACGAACTTTTACTTAAATTGTAAATGTGCATCACCAAATTTCATTAATCTTACCAAAAGTAGCACAAACCTTAAATCACTAAATACACTTGTAACTTAGCTTAACCTAAAAACTAAACCACTTCCTAAAACATGTCCAAATGTCAATACCTCCCCTTCCAAAATAGCAATACAACTTAATGTTATCTTAATAATTCAATGCATTACCAAAAGAGAGCATAAACATGCTTAAGCTCATTCCAAATTAACAAAGAACCTCAAGTTCGATTGTTCAAGTATATTGAGAAATAAACCAATACGATAAATATATTGAAAAAGCTACACCTAGACCATGTAAAATTTAAAAGAATAGTATTTTTATGTCACTCTCCATTGCCCCAAAAATTGATTTAAAACTATTTCCACTTTTGCAATGTATGATAACTTAAAAATTTACAATTACCAACCTAGGAATTCTAAAAAAGGCCCAAATGTAAAGTGAATTAAAAATTTACAATTACCCACATAAGAATTTTAAAAAGATGATTTTACGAATGACTTGTGATGTTACAATTAAGATGTTACAATTACCAAAGTCGGGAATTACAATTACCAAAGAGATGTTACAATTACTTCGTCTACATATTTTTTTAATCCCAACAAACCAACATAGCAACACAACCATATGAGAGCCCTCCTAAACACACAAGGTAACATCACTCATAACGAGCGAGTAATCCTAGGACCTTAGAATTAATGAGGAAAGAAACTCTGGGCACGTGATGGAGCTATAAGAAAATAGTGTCTGGGATATTTGCTATCTATTTTAGATGCAAACAACCAAGTAGAGCTGGAAACCCACACACTGTTAGTTCACCGTTAGGCTAAACTTTTCCCAAATTATCTATATTTCCAACTACCCTTTCTAAGTTTTGGGCGGAAACACTTATTTGGTTTCGCTTCTTGTTATTTTTTGTTGTTGGAGAAGAGATGGAGTCTACCTCTTGTGTTGTAGAATGCATTGGAGTCCCCAACTATGGCAACTCATTGGTTGTCGGTTTCCCTGTGCCTTTATTGCTATTAGGATTTACTAGAAGATAGGCATGAATTCCCCATATTCCACATGAAAATGCCGTATCATCTTAACTCAAGAAGGAGAAAAAGGAAGTGCATTTTCGCAGAATATACCCCGTCGTTTTAACTCCACTTAGAACACATGCATAAAAGACATTCAAGAAACTCAAAACTCATTCTTCACTGAGGGTTTTACTTACTGGGGCCTATCTTGTGTGAAGAACTCGGATTGCAGAAGGGTATTCATGGACCATAAATAGTTCGAAACTTAGATCTGCAAGGAACAGAGTGAGAAGATACATAAAATTAGACAAAGTTCTTCCCATAACTTGAACAACAAGCTTCCTCCGTTAATGATACACCCACATCCATTCCTGGACAAGATAATTAACAAATATATTTATATTCAAGAATGCGAAAGAAATTGACATGGAGTAAATTCTGCGTATAAAAGTGTATTAAGAGAACTAAGGCCTATTCTATGAAAGTAAAATAATTTGGAAATTCAGAAGTCATTGTCGCTGTATAGAAACTTGAAATACCCTTTAAATAATTAGAAAAAAAATATTAAAACAAGAAAAAGAATAAACCAACATTTTTCTTTACCTATTTAATTTCAAAACAAAAAATTCTTCAAAGAAAACGCATTGTACATGTGAATATCAAGATCAACCATCAATGGAAACAAGGTCACCCTGAAAATGGATACTGCCAATAAGAGTTTAGCAACAGCTTACAAAATTACTAGTATATAGACAGACCATGGCAAACAAGTCACTATCTGGATACATGATCCAAGACCACCTTATAATATGATGTTCTGTTTGAAGAAAAGATTCAATATCTGAAATACAACAAAAGTAGAGGGAATTGTTGAAGCAAGTTGTGAATAGGTATTTTCTTTTCAATTTTGAATACGCCTCCTCAGCTTCCTACTGAAGAGCTTGCAGGATTCGATGCTTAAATCCACAGTTGCAGATAGTGACATGAAAAATGCAGCCTCCTCTACACAAGTTATATGCCTCATAGCCAATTGCACCATAGGCTTGCTGCTGAACCCTACTATTGATTCAGGATTTTTGAATTATTCTAAGCTATACAAGAATGGCGGTTTAGTGTCCGGGCCAGCTGCGGTGCCCGATTCTTTTAATGGCAGTTTTGCGGAAATTGATGAACAGCTTGTAGAGGGCAGAAGATATGACAACACCCAGACAAGCCTACAAGATTGACACTAACAACAAATTTGCAATAGAAATGAAATTGCACAGAATCAAATCCAGGAGCAGTGGAAAAACAAAGTACCTATGTTTTTTTAGTTCTTTGGCTCTTTGAATCAGAATTCCTGCAACTAGAAACAATGCAACTTCTCAGTGCAAACCCATGCAAACTAAATGTGATCAGTAAACGCCATTTATGCAGTAGGGAGGGGCAGTCGCCATGACAAGATGTTCAACAACCTCCTCCATGAATAGCAAGCTATCTAATAAATTCAGAATAAATGCCTAACTGAGAAAAAAACACTTCATGTTTCAGACGGGCTCTTTCATAGGACGGTCTCTCCAGATATCGCCCACGACACTCTAGAATCACCGGACAACTACGATTCTGGCCAACTCAACAGTCACAGCAAATCCTATGAACAATGCTCAGCAAAGAGGTGGAAAACAAATAGGTCGAAAACACGTGAACACTAAAACTTGCAGGTGAAATGGGAGGACAGAGCAAGGCAGAGACTGGAAACCTTCAACCATCAATGCTGTCACTTGTGGAGAAGCCCGGACTGGGTTCTAACCTTTACCTCCAAAACATCTGGAAGGCTCGACTATCAGCACGGAGGTTTTACACAGACTCAACTTGAAAACACGCGGAGGACCAGCATGTCATAGCCCCACTTTGCCGAGTGCTCTTGACTCGCTAAGAGGGTGTGCGGCACCGTCTAGAAACCTCTCAAGGGCATGGAAAACTTGATGTTAACTAATGGACTACGCCTACTCATTATGTGGAAACATGTTTTATCTTAACTTAGTCATTCTTAAACAATTGCAAAAACACAAGAAAGTATGGAAGTTTGCGGGTTGCCCAATGCAGAGCTCGTCTTTAATATTTTCACAAGTACAATAAATGGAGATGCCAAAACCGGCCACTCTCTAGGTGTGCGCCCAACTTGGCTAAAACACACGCTTTTAAAAAACTAGAAAAACCCAAGTCAACCTCCTCTAAGAGACTAACTTGGCTGCCGAAACGACTGCTACAAACCGTCACTGTAAGCTGCTGCCGCATCGCAGAAAACCCAGAAAACATGCCTCTTTTTCAAATTAGCCTCTACCATAGTTCATCTGAGCACTGTGCCAAAAACGGCTTCCTGCAGAACCCCTGCGCAGATGCCCCAGAAACAGATGTGCGCTTTAACCAAGTGCATAGTCTACATGAACTGTCCCTTGCCTCAGTGACCTCCGTGTCAACTGCGGCTCCTTTCTTGCTTGCCTTCTTGCTTCCTTGGATGATTTCAAATGACTTGCACTTCATTTACTTATAGCCTTCTAGGTGTCTTTCCCATGTCAACTTGCCATCTTTCTTACCGCACAAGTCACCCCTTGCCGGTTCACCAAGTCAACTTCAAAACACACTTTTCCCACTTAACTGTTTCGTTGATGTCACCGCACCAAGGTGCACTTTGACTTAGGTGTTCAAGGGTCCACTTGCCGAAGCCTCTAGAGTGCCATGTGCACACTTTACCGGTGAGCCACACGCCCCTTATTTGACCGAAGCACCCATCTAACTGACCATTGTTTGTCGCTAACCGTGCCGTCGCATGCACACGCCCATCGTCCAACTGCCGTCGTCTGCACGCTCGCCAGTTTACTTACCAAAGCGCTCTTTTACCGGAGCACCCAACTGTCCGCATGTCTGTCCATCCACACATCCATCCGCATGTTTGTTCATCTGCACATCTGTCCATCTACACACTAGGGTCGTGCACCCACACCAAGGGTCACACGCCCGTTTACCGAACGCCTTCACTAGCTTGCATGCCCATCCGCATGCTCAAGGGTCGTGCACCTCAAAGGGGCCGGGCGTCCGTCACCAATGTCATATTTGCCAAGGGGCGCTTGTGCTAAGTCACGTGGGCGCTGACCTTGGGGCATGCCACATTCCCAACCTCTATGCCGGTGGTGAATGTGGGCACTTGCTATCTTTTCCAAGCGAGAGCGCAACTCCATGCCGAACCGTCATGTCCACGACACCTTGTCCAAGTGTGCTGCCACTTAGGTCTGCTGAAAAACGTGGCCATGATAGCCTCCCCCACTTAAAATTGTTGGCCATCCTCGGCAACGTCAACTACCGCTACCGCTTTGCACCAACTTGTAAAAACCATCATACTGTGTAGTTATGCCCGTACACTAGTCTCCGTTCCCTCCTTCTTCGCATGAACCGGGTGATTAGTCCGCTCGATCTTTTCCGTCGGTTACTTGGAAAACTCACAAGTGAATGAAGGCACCACCTTCATCCACACTTGGCTGCGTTTCGGGTTTACTCTTTCTGCAACACCCGCGGTCTATCTACCTTCGTCAAGGGTAGCGACCGTTTCACTTGCTGCATCTAGGTAGAAGAAAGGAGGAGATGGGGCACCTCGCCATCCTCCTCTGCACGTTCTCGCGCCTCCTCCTTTTGGCTCCAATACAACAGAAGTGGAATGTTGCTCCCAACAATTCTGCCTCCTTCATCAAACAATCTTTGTGCTTCCGGGTCATCGTGCCACACATTTTCCATAACTGCGTTACAACCAAACGTCCTAGCTGAAACTGTTCCCTCTCCGCACTATTTTCCTTCCACACCCTTGCAGAACTTGACAAGTTTTTCCAGACTTGTCATGGCCTTTTCCACGATCCTTTCCATCATGTCAAGTTGTTGTTCCACCTGAACAACCGACTCTTTTCTAGCGAATCGTTCTTCCACAGAAACGACTTCTTCCTTACTAGTGCCTTCCTTTCCTTTCACGACATCAAGCTATTCATGACCTGCAGCTACGGTAGTCTGCGGAGTGGCTGTCAACGCAGTCACCTTCCGTCCTCCCCCTGCCTTCTTCGTGGTCTGCACATGGATGGGCTTCTCTCTCGCAAGAAACGCAAAACAATTAAGGTGGGGCAGCAATGCTGCCTTCTCCTTTTTCATAAAGTCCTGTCCAATCACAACTTCAAAGTCGTCGAGGGGCACAATGGTGAAGTCACTCACCCCTTCCCATTCTCCAATACTTAGAGAAATTTTCTGAGCCACACCTGCAACTCTCTCAATGCTTGAATTGACTTCCTTGAACATATTTTCTTTCCGTTCGACTTGCAACCCAAGTCGCTTCGCAACCTCCTCGTTAACGAAGTTATGAGTGGCACCGCTATCAATTAGTGCCGAAATCTGGTGACCATTCAACTCAATGGGCACATAGCTCAACTCATCGTAATCAGGTTCAGCTGAAACTGGTGTCTCCAAGACAGCGTTTAACACCTGCATAACACCAACGGATGGTCCACCCTGTTCAACCATAGCCACCTTCTGCGACTGCAAAGGACAGTCTCTCACATAATGATCCTTTGCGTAGACGTAACAGGAGACTGGATTTCTCTCCTTCTTTTCACCAACTTGCTTGGGATTTTCATCCCCATGTTTGCCTTGACTCTTAGGCTTACCTGGCTACTCCCTCTTGAACTTGCTGTGTTGCTGTTTCCTGCCGCCATCTTCGTTGCCTCTAGCTTCATCACGTCTATCTGTTCGGAATTCATGCAACTTATCCACAACAAAAATTGCCTCAGCAAGGGTCTTAACTCCTTGTCGTTGCAGGTCCGCTTGCACCCAACCTTGAAGACCCTTCATAAAGTGATAAAGGCGATCTTCCTTGTTCATATCCTTTATTTCCAACAACACGCTGGTATAGGCTTTGATATAAGCTTGAATCTTCGTCGTGTGATGAATCTGCATCAATTCGTTCCGTGCAACCCAACTCTGGTTACCGGGACCAAACTGTGCCTTGAGAGCTGCCTTCATTTTATCCCAAGTCTCAATCCTCTCTGTGATCTTTCCTGAAGCTACATCTTCTGCACGGTTCCTCCACCAAAGCTTTGCCGTGTCAGTGAGAAACATTGCTGCAACATTAAACTTTGTCTCATCTAAACATCCGTTCATCTGATCAAGGTACTATTCGACATCCCAGCAAAAATTTCCAAGTAACTTAGAATCACGTGTACCATCAAACGGTTGCGGTTCCTTCATCCTGATTTTCATGGTCGTGCCCATGTTGCCACCACCATTAGCCAACACACGTTTCAGCACCACAATCGTGTCATCTTGGTCTTTGATGTGATGCTGAAGTTGTTCCACAACTTCCTCAAGCTTCTTAACTCTGTCCACTATATCTTGTTGCACCGTAGCGTGCAAGACATCCATTGCGTCTTTGCACTCTTCAAAAGCTTCATTGAATTCCTTCCGCATCCTTTCCATTTCGTCCTACATAGCTGCAGCTTTTTCTCGATGAGCATAGAGCGCTTCACTGAATTGCTCCATGTTCATCTCAATCACTGCTAGCCTCTGTTTACCTTTGGCCTTAGGCTCTTGTTCTTCATGAACAGACTCCTCTCCATCCGAAGGTGCTTCCACTTCTGAGCCAGAAGCCAGATCTGTGTTACGTCTAACCATCTTTCCCTCTACTTGGTCCAAGTAAATAATCATGAACCCCGGCTCCTCCGAATTCCGCTGCTGTACCGTCCGCTTCTGTATACCAATCTTTCCCTTCCGCTGCTTTGGACAGTTTGCAAGGCTGCCAAAGACACCTTCCAGTCAAGCCTCGGTTCCGTCTAACTTCTCTCGCATAGCCTTCGTCGTTTCAACGGACTTGGTCACAAAGTCACCGTCACCAAAACCAGCTCCGGCAATTCCATTAACCAACTGAGCACTTGCCAAATGCTGCTGAAAACCCACGTTTCTGGGCGCCCTGCCAAAGCGTGCCTCTTGCTAAAGCTTCTGAGTGCACCTCTGTGGAGTCACCTTTAAGAGCGTCTGGGAGCACTACAGAGCGCTCGTTTCCTGAGTGCGCACCCTTCTCTGAGCGCCTGTCTCTGTGGAGTGTCCAACAGTGGAGCACCCTAGCTTAGGCGCGCATCCAGTCTGCGGAGCTTCTGTCTGTCTGTGGAGCGCTCTGTGCTGTCTGCGGAATGTCCGCCCTGCGGCACGTCCTGTTTGCGGAGCTCCCACCCTGTGGTGCGCTTTGTCTGCGGAGCGCCCACCCTGCGGTGCGCTCTGTCTGCGGAGCGCCCACCCTGCGGTGCGCTCTTTCTGCGGAGCGCCCACCCTACGGTGCGCTCGTTCTGTGGAGCCCTCGTCCTACGGAATGCTCGCCTTCCTGTGGAGCGTCCGTCTACGAAGCGTCCAAGCTGCAGACGCTCACTTCTGAGCCTGCGGAGCGTCTGTGAAAACTGTCACCTTCGCTGCAACCACCTGTCGCACGAACTCCTTCAACCTGCGGCTTTGAGCAAAACTTCCCCAATGTCTTAGCTATGATCCCTGTTATAGATCTGCTCTGATAGCACCTGTCACAGCCCCACTTAGCCGAGCGCTCTTGACTCACTAAGAGGGTGTGTGGCATCGTCTAGCAACCTCTCAAGGGCATGGCCAGCTTGATGTTAACTAACAGACTACGCCTACTCGTTATGTGGAAACATGTTTTATCTTAACTTAGTCATTCTTACACAATTGCAAAAACACAAGAAAGTATGGAATCTTGCGGGTTTCCCAATGCAGAGCCCATCTTTAGTATTTTCACAAGTACAATAAACGAAGATGCCAAAACCGGCCACTCTCCGGGTGTGCGCCCAACTTGGGTAAAACACACGCTTTTACAAAACTAGAAAATCCCAAGTCAACCTCCTTTGAGCAACTAACTTGGCTGCCGAAACGACTGCTGCAAACCCTCACTATAAGCTGCTGTCGCACCGCAGAAAATCCAGAAAACGTGGCTCTATCTGAACTTAGCCTCTGCCGTAGTTCGTCTGAGCACTGTGCCAAAAATGGCTGCTTGCGGAACCCTTGCGCGGATGCCCCAGAAATAGATGTGCGCTTTAGCCAAGTGCACAGTCTACATGAATTGTCCCTTGCCTCAGTGACCTCCGTGTCAACTGCGGCTCCTTTCTTGCTCGCCTTCTTCCTTCCTTGGATGATTTCAAATGACTTGCACTTCGTTTATTTATAGCCTTCTAGGTGTCTTGCCGATGTCAACTTGCCATCTTGCTTACCGCACAAGTCACCCCTTACCGGTTCATCAAGTCAACTTCAAAACACACATGGCCCACTTAACTGTTTCATTGATGTCACCGCACCAAGGTGCACTTTGACTTAGGCGTTCAAGGGTCCACTTGCTGAAGCCTCTAGAGTGCCGTGCGCACACTTTGTCGGTGAGCCGCGCGCCCCTTACTTTGACTGAAATGCCCATTTAACTGACCGTCGTTCGTCGCTAACCGTGCCATCACGCGCATGTGCCCGTCGTCCAACTGCCGTCGTCCGCACGCCTGTCGGTTTACTTACCAAAGCGCTCTTTTGCCGGAGCGCCCAACTGTCCGCACATCCGTCCATCCGCACGTCTGTCCGTTCGCACACTAGGGCCGCGCGCCCACACCAAGGGTTGCGCGCCCGTTTACCGAACGCCTTCACTAGCTTGCATGCCCATCCGCACGCTCAAGGATCGCATGCCTCAAAGGGGCCGCGCGCCCATCACCAATGTCATCTTTGCCAAGGGGCGCCTGTGCTAAGTCACGTGGGCGCTGACCTTAGGGCACGCCACATTCCCGACCTCTGTGCCGATGGTGAATGTGGGTGCTTGCTATCTTTGCCAAGCGAGAGTGTAACTCCATGTCGAACCGTCATGTCCACGACACCTTGCCCAAGTGTGCTGCCACTTAGGTGTGCTGAAAAACGTGGCCGTGACACAACAGATCACGAAGGAGACACGCGTGGATGGGGGTTAAGTGCCAGGTCCAATTATCAATGCTGTCACTTGCGGAGGACCACCGGATCGCGAAGAAGACACGCGGAGGACCACCAGATTGCGAAGAGGACATGCGGAGAACCACCGGATCGCGAAGAGGACACGCGGAGGAGCACGGTTGGTCGAATAGACGATGAAATGAACAATGTTTTTCCAAAAAACTTCGGAAAAAAATGCCTTACGACATAATTATTATATGTAGGTATTATACCCAAAAAAGTAGCAAATGGTATCAAATGTTGCTAAGCCTCGCCAGAAAAGATGGCTCCATAGTATTGTTGTTTGTAGTTCTTTTATAATTTCCATGAAATCCGCATTATCTTGACACCTTAACTCGTGCTGTCTACTCGAATTTTTTATGTTTCCTGTAGTAGGTATGACAACTAGAAAAAAGCATGAATAGTAAGTATGGTCAATGGCAAACGCAAAATAAACTACAAACTTATAATACTGATATATTTGATTCATGATCACGCACTACGATCACATGCAAGACAACGCATGAGTGTTTAATAAATATGTCTTGGTACCGTAATCAAGATAAACTAATATGCGACACATGGCCTTATCTTTCGCGAGTTGTTAATTGTAGCTTACCAAGCAATTAAAATGGCAAAAATACAAAATTTCACTGTTAACATCACGACTTTCCAATATTTCTGAATATCTTCAACTTCAAACAAAATCTACTCGAAAATTAAAATACTCAGAAAGCGCCAACCTCAGCAGGTACGCCATGCTTCACCACCGCTGAAATGTCAACGTAAAGCATGTGGCACACCTTACGAATTCATTAAAAAAATGTGAGACGTGCCAGTGGCCACCTGCTCTTTCTTGTCTTCTGGACTGTGTCTGTAGCTCTGGGTAGGGGAAGATCAACAGGAAAGTGGGGCCAATATATATATATATATTCTAATCCAGGCAAACCATCAGACATCTTCGCTCTTCCTGCCTTCATATCTGTGAGTTGAACCAAATCTGAAGCAGCAATGTCTGACAACAAGTTTTCATCACCAGCTGCACGTTACCCAGAAGGAAATCCTCCCCAAGGTTCGGCTCTCTTCTCTTACTCTTTTCTTTATCTCACTAATAATTTGTATTTGCATTAAAATGATTTTAATGTTGTTATCAGGGTATCCCACCCTGCAAGTTCCTCCTCGCCAGTACGCTGAATCAGCCGGGACTGTAAAAACGCAGCAGAGAGGAGAGAAAGGATTCGTTGAAGGATGGTATGAATTCAATTCCAATTTTTCATTATTGTCTAAATTTATGGTATGATTTTTGGTTAAATTGATTTTTTTTTAATGGATTTGCAGCCTTGCGGCTCTGTGCTGCTGTTGGTTGTGCGAAACATGTTGCATATGATCGACGAGGATTAGATTTGTCATGGGAAAATAATGGAGATTGTATGGTTGTACCATATGAATTTATATAATTGTGGTTTATTGGTTGTTGTAAATACATGAATTCACCTTGTAGTAGAAAGGGATCTGTGTGTTTACGGTTCGTATTTATTTAGTGGCAGTTTGCTAATATTTAGTGGCCTTTATGCTCCATTGGCAATGTTTCATAGATGTAAACTTGGTTTAAGGAGACAAACATAAGATTAATCCATCTCTCTGTGGAACTAATTTTATGATAAGGGTTTCTTTCCATTTTTAAGTATTATTCGTAATGCTTTCACACGATGATGCTATTCTGTTTAGATTTATTTCATTCACGATGTCTGGCATCTTATTACCTTCAAATAATGTATCTAAATCTGCAAGATTTAAATATGCAGATTTAAATATTGTGAAATTTTATTGTTTGTACACCAATATAACCAATATAGTCTATTTAATTTGATTTCAATTCTGGTTTCTTAGGAATTTAAATAGTTTTTATTATTTAAAAATAAACATTTTTTTTCAATCTCACATATTTGAAAAAAGTTTCGCATATCTAGATGTATTGATATTCTTATTGTACATGACAAATACACTTCATCAACACATAAGTCACGACTATCCATAAATCTTCAAAAGAGACCCCACCCATATATATATATAATATGGTTTTATATTAATTTCGAAATTTCTCTTAAGCGTATTTTTTAAGCCATTCTCAATTTTTTTTATTAATTACGTCGAAGACGTTTTCACTATGGAGACGCAGTCTCAAAAGATTCCTCGTCTCCCTTGCCACTAACATTTTGATATGTGTCACGTCGGATTAGTGAATGGACATTAGACAGGGGTTCTATGTCGCCTCTCCCGTGTTCAACGGGTGACAGACGGCTTTACATTGACACATTTTTCGACAACCGACTCTAGCTCCTCCTACAGTTTCTTCATCACAGTAGGATTTTTCCACTATTGCCCATTCCCTAGTAGTTGCAGATGTATCAATTCCAACAATTAACATGGCGAAAAAATGGCCTTTATGCCGTTTCTACTGTTTTTTTTTTTGCTTGTGGGGTCGGTTTCTCTCTCAAACATGTCCACTCAACGGAAATCATTTCTATGCTGACCAAATGGCCACTTGTTACAACTGCTACTATGCATGATGGATTGATTGTCCTTACATTCTTTTTCATGCACGTATGCAGATCAATTCTATTTTTTTTTACTCCACTTCAGTTAGGTCCCCAATTCTGCAATCTCGATTCTGGAACTTCTGCCCTGCAGACTACAGGTGTCCTTCGTGTTACGTCGGTGTTGTGCCTGAATGGATTGATGGACTTGATGGATTGATTGCCAGTTGTGGATCCTTCTTCCCACTTGGTGTTTAGCGTGTTTTTCTGATAGGTGGCTTGTGTGTTTTCACTAGACTTCTATTTGTTTCCCTAAACGGCCGGTCCTGGCATATTTTTTTGTACAGTGTTTCAGTGTCTTTCACTGCAGTTCATTTCTCTCAATTCGGCATAGCCCTTTCCAAGATTTTACGCCCACAATTTTGCGAAAGTTTCAGTCCAGCAGTTTTTGTGGGTTTAGGCTAAGATTTTCTCGAGATATTTTGTCGCTTTAGGCTAACAGTTCATGGGGTCAATTTGGTCATGGTTTCGTTTCATTGTTGCTTCAGTCAATGGAATACACTTTGCCCATGTTCCTTCATCCACATTAATGCTTCATTAATGCATTGTTGCTCCATTAATGCAAGAAACCTTTTCATCTGATTCAGACATGGCCCTATGTCTTTATTTTGGCTCACCTTACGATGATATGCAAGATCTTGTTACAATACTCGATTCATGACATTTGCTGTTGCACCGCCTTTGCTTTGCACATATAAACAAGCCTTCAAGTAACCACTATTTTGTTGCTATTTGCCTTTTCTTTGCTTGTATTGATTTTGTTGCGCTTCGTTTACACTATAGAGTTTCCAACAGAGATTTTTGCACCTTGTTAAATTTGCAGGTATTCCTTAAGCCTGCTTAAATGTTTCGAATATTCATTGTGGTAGAAAAATTTTAGCCCCGTATTTGACTTTACAAACAGGTTCTGTGACTACCTTTAAATTTCCACAAATCTATTTAACTAATGGTATATATGTATATGTCTAAAGAGGTGTTTCAAATGACAATAAAATGAAGTGTATAAGTTTTTAGTCTAAATGAAGATGTTGCTTATGAGATGATGAAACACCCTTTCTCTGTTTTAATTGACTGTGGCTCCTGCTCTGTTGCAAAAGGAAAGTGACTTGTATTGGTTCTGTGGCTTCATAATGTTGGAATACTCATGCTATGTCAATAAAATCATAGCTATCAGTTTTTAGGTTAAATGAAGATGTTGCTTATGAGATGGTGAAATACCCTTGCTCTGTTTTAATTGACTGTGACTCCTGCTCTGTTGCAAAATGACTGTGACTTGTACTGGTTATGTGGCTTCATAATGGTGTAATACTCATGCTATGTCAATAAAATGATAGGTATCAATGTTTATGATCCACTTGTTTTAGGTAAGAAACATAGCCTAAAGCTGCAAGGCCACTATAAATGGTGGGAGCTTCCGCCTTCCGCCTTCCGCTTTCTGCAGTGCGGAATGTGACAATGCATTTTTTCAGCTTATCGGGGAAATTTATTCTCGGCTTCCTCCTATGCGGATTCTAGAATTTTAATTTTCCGTCAATAAAACTTTTTTTCCTGACTTTCGGTTTTTGCTTTGCGGAATTCGGAAATACGAACTTACATGTTCGCAATTAACTTTCTGCAGTATTTATGTAAGTAGAGCTTGGGTAGTGGTTCCGCTTTTCGCAGTGCAGAATGCAGGAATCCATTTTTCCAATTCATCAGGGAAATCTATTCCCGATTTTCGCCTTCTGCCTATGTGGATTCGAGAATTTTCATTTCTTTCTTGGAGACTTTTGCTTTTCACTGTGTGGAATGTTTCCGGAAATAAGAATTTACATGTTAGAAATTAACTTTCCGTGGTTTCCAACTTCTGCTTTTTGCTATGAAAAATGCGGAAGCCGAAAAAGTCTTTTTCGCTTTTTAATTTTTCTCATTTTTTTGAGTTCTGGTTTCGGCAGTGCATAATTCAGAAATCGAAGCTTTGTTGTTTTTCTTCGCAAATTTTAGCTCTTCCTCTTTCCGAAGTACAGAATGCGAAATGCGAAACTTCAATACATTTTTAGTTCAAATAAATTTATTTCCCACTCCCGCTTTCCGCTGAGTGCGGAATGTGAGAATCAGAAGTTACATGTTTGCAATTAACTTTCCGTGCTTTTCGACTTCCGCTTTCTGTTGTGTGGAATGCAGAAGCCGAAAAATTCTTTGTCATTTTTTTTCTCATTTTGCTGATTTCTGGTTTCCGCAGTGTGGAATGCAAAGCTTCGATACATTTTTTGTTCAAATAAATTTAATTTCGACTTCCGTTTTCCACTGTACGGAATGTGGAATCCAGAGACACCAAACTAAAATATAACATATTCAAAAATAAAAATGAACTAAAAATGTCACATGGGTTGATTTTTTTTTAATATGCATTTTAGGTAGGTAACATGAATACGTTACATTGCAGGATGCAGAACTTCGATACGTTTTTAGCTCAAATATAAGAAACTTTGTCAACAATAATTTGACGAATTTAAAATTTCAACAATATAAAACTTTTGAAATTTACAATTAGGAATATTTGGCGGATTTAAATCTTCAACAATATAAAACTTTTGAAATTTACAATTATGTAATTTTTATATTATTCAATTCTTTTGCATTATATATATATATATATATATATATTTCAAGAAAACGAATTTGATTCAACTAAAAAACAAGTTAAATGAGTCTTTAAAATAAATTATAAAAACTGGAGTAAGAAAGTATAATAAGAAGTCTTTATGTAAGTAGAGCTTGGGTAGTGCTTCCGCATTCCGCTTTTCGCAGTGCGGAATGCGAGAATCCATTTTTTTCAACTCATCAGGGAAACCTATTCCTGATTTCCTCCTTCTGGTGTGCGAAATGTGGAATCCAGAAAAGTCTTTGTCGCTTTTTTTATTTTTCTCATTTTTTCGAGTTCCGGTTTCTGCATTGCAGAATTCGGAAATCAGAGCTTTGATGTTTTTTCTTGCAATTTTTAGCTCTTCTTCTTTCTGAAGTACGGAATGCGGAATGCAAAACTTCGATATGTTTTTAGTTCAAATAAATTTATTTCCAACTTCCGCTTTCGGCTGAGTGTGGAATGCGGAAATAAAAAGTTACATGTTCGCAATTGACTTTCTGTGCTTTATGACATCCACTTTCTGCTGTGCGAAATGCAAAAGCCGAAAAAGTCTTTGTCATTTTTTTATTTTTCTCATTTTTTCGACTTCCGGTTTCCGCAGCGTGGAATGCGGAAATTAGAGCTTTGATGTTTTTCTTCACAATTTTTCTTTCTTCTGCTTTCCAAAATATGGAATGTAGAATGTGGAACTTCGATAGGTTTTTTGTTCTAATAAATTTATTTCCATCTTCCCCTTTCTGCTGTGGCGAATGCGAAAGACTAAAATGCTAAATCCAAACTTTCCCAAAGTTTCTATTTCCGAAGTTTCAGTTGTGCCCTTAAATATCAGCTTTTGGATGTCTTTCTGTTTTTCAACTTTCACCCAAGAAAACAAAGATAAAATAGATTAAAACCTTGACCAAGAAGGCCTGCATTATTCTTTTAAATGTTTTATGATGTATAAAATATCTTCTGTAAGATTGAAAAACCATAAGAAATTTTTCTATGTTTGTCACACTCCACATTTAATATTTATAACAGATAATGAAAAACAATAACCGAACTCATGGCATATGTTCGTCTAATTTTTTTTTAATATATGCATTTAGTTAGGTCACATGAATATTTTACATTGCAAATTTTTTTTTATGCCATGTTTCATTCCATAGGAAAAAATAACATGTTATGGAGACTATGCTAACTTAAGATTCTATTTCACTTTTTCTACATGGTGTTGTCAACCTTTTCCCGTTGGTACAAGTATGCTCATTAAACCAAGTGAACTCACTCAACTCATCAACTATTCGGTTCTGAATTTCTATCTCAGACGGCTTTCACAAGCATGAGCTACTATTTCCAATTATATATGGTAGTCTTGTAGAAAATGGACAACTAAAAGAAGGAACTATAATCAAAGTTACCCAATGTACATGCAACATTGTACATAATGTAACATACATTTAATTTCTTCATTCTTTTTTCCCACTTAATCAATTTCAAATTGTTCATGCATCTAATGTTTTTCTCTCCCGTTGAACTCTAACATACTTCTTCTCACATGACTATCACATTGCTTGCACTCGAAGTTGTCACAGTGGATGCAACAATTATTGGAGATCCTGCACCCTACCACTTACCTGTATCTTCACCCTCACAGAGTCGTTCCTCTGTTACAGTGAACCCTAACTCAATAAATGGAAACCTTTTCTTTCCTACATCGACTATCCCATTCACATCACTCTCATCTTCTAGCAAAGTTTGGAACATTCAAGGCCGAGTTACTGCCAAGACAAACATACATGAATATGGAAACCAACGAGGGTCTAGAAAAGTGGTTGGATTTGACCTTGTTAATGCTTCACATGATGAAATACATATATCTGCATTCAATGAATTGGAACTCTCTTTGTATGACCAAATACAAATAGTAATAGTGTACATAGTATCAAATAGAACAGTGAAAGAATCCAATCTAATTTTCAACCATTTGAAAATCCATAATGAAATTATCCTAGGTTCCTCCTCAACCATCCAACCATGCTTATATGAATACCCATTAATATATTTATATTGCTTTAACTTTAAAACTATTCAAGAGATTCAAACGATACCTGCCAATTCCATGGTTAACCTTGTTGGACTTTTCATTTCGGTTTCACCTACATCCACGATATGAAAAAGGGATGGTGTTGAGACTCTTAGGTGCCACATTGGACTTCGTGACATGTCAGGCTATAGTATTGACATAACACTTTGGGGTGAGCATTTTCAAATTGAAGGATCCCAGCTTGCCAATATTCGTTGTTTATCTACTCCTTCATCTGTATCAATCAAAGGCAACCGTGTTACATATTTTAATGGAAAAACTATTGGAACTATCTCCAACACTACTATTTTTATAAACCCAAAGATTAAAGAAAATGCAATTCTCTAGAAATGGTTTCATGACAATGGATTTCGTTCAACATCACCATATTTGAGCTGAAAATTCAATGCCTCTCATTCTTATCCTCGTAAAATCGTTACCATCATTGAGTTACAAACTCTTCAACCATCTAAAAAGAATGTTTGGTACTCTCTTGTAGCAACAATCACAAATGTTAACATGGATGAATTTCATTTCCTTGCATGCCCTATTTGTGTTGATGGTATACAATGCATGAAAAAAGATTTCCCACAAAGTTGGAGACATTTGGCATTGTGGTAAATGTGATGGGGATTTTCTTGAATGTGACCACTGATACATACTAAAGGTTGACTTGGAAGATGTCACTGGATACTTTAATGGTGTCATATCTTTTTATGATTCTATAAACCAACTCATGGCCATTTTGGCAAAATACCTTTGTATTCTCTCAACTAAAGCAGCATCAATTGTTGAAATAGTCTAGAGTGTTTGCAACAAACAATTACTTCTTACTCTTTCAGTTAGAACATAGACCTTCTACGGAATTTCATGCCTAAAATTTGTAACTGTCATGGTTGAAAATACATAATCGGTAATTTTAGATGAAGATTTAAACATATAGGTTTTTTCAACCTGATTCTTAAGAATTCTTTATTGTTTGTAATGAATGCTTTCAATTCTCAATTTTAAGTCCTTCTTTCATAGTTCAACATAGAAGGGTCTTTTGTTTTTAACTCCGTTATAACACTTCTATTTTGTAGTCTCATAATTCAACTGTACAAGCTATCACTTAACGTTTTTTACCTAAATTGTTGATGTAACCTATATGGTAACTTTTGAACATAATACTAGTTTTCTATTCTGTTTATTTATAAAATAAACAACCTTGTTCTCTTGTTTCTTACCACAACTTTTCATTCTTATGTATAGAAAAATAATTACATTTAATGTTTCTTTTTTTCATATATGTTTTCTCATACTACACTTTGTTATTCTATATTGTTGCTTTCTATTTGTTTATAAAATAAACAACCTTGTTTTCTTGTTTCTTGCCACAACTTTTCATTCTTCTGTATAGAAAAATAATTACATTTAATGTTTCTTTTTTTTCATATATGTTTTCTCATACTACACTTTGTTATTCTATATTGTTGCTTTCTTACAATTATCAAGCTAGGACTTGAAAAAAAATACTTCATAAATATTATTTTAAGGTACATTCTTAGTTCCCAATATGCAATCAGTTAACATTTGATTTATATCTTCTGCTTTATACCCATATACTTTCCAGTTAATACATATAGAAAATGGGTCGCTACTTCTAAGTCTTTAACAAGTTTACTATTTTCTTGTAGCAATTATGCCGACTCATGACAATGAACAAGCCAATGCATGAAGAAGATTTTTATATGCACAGAATAGAGATAAAAACAACAAGAAACAACATCTTCTTTACAGAGTTGCTCATCTACCTATGGCTATGTCTTCTTCAATTTCTCTTTCTTGGCCTTCCAACAGACCTTCAATTCCATCCCCTATGCTAAATCCATCAAACACCCACCTCGATGATGCACATCAACGATTTCATAAAAAAATGGACCAATTGGATGATATGCATATCTGCTCAATTTGGAAAGAATGTTATCCTGGTACACCCCTGGTATTGCAATGAAAAATTTCCATGGTGCATACACTTGTTCTAGTTGTATTGTAAAACGAAAAGGCCATCGATTTTCATTAGAAAACAATATGGACCCATGCATCCAACCAGTTGTCCTTGCAATACTTACACAAGTTATAGAAATGCTCATTACTCGTGCTAACCCAATCTTACAAGTCACACATGCTCATGGTGGTCAATATAAATATTCTGGCCATAATATCTTCTCCCCCCAATACATTTTCAATATTGCCACATACCTACCCCATTTAATATCAGAACTTGACATCTTTGATTTTCGCAAATGCAACTCTACAAACAATCCATATGAACTGTTTGTTAGTCGAACATGTGTTCTTTCTGCCCTTCAATGCAAAATGGAAAACGATCCATACTATAAGGATGTACAAGTCAACCCAATTGCATTAGCTTTTTTGCCTCTTATTTCATTAGACATTTCACCTTTGATTCCGCATGTTAATAGAAATGATACATGATCTCATCAGCAAATATTTTCCTGTAGAGTTCAACCACCAAATTCATTTGAACCCTATGAATTAGAATCCTCCTCGTTTATTTCAACACAAACTAATGCTAGAACTGATGTTGAAGAAATTAGACAGTTGTTACACATACCAAATATCCCACTACCACCTTCCATTGATTGGAACCCTATAGGAATCTCCCCTATCAATGAGTACAACAGATAAGGCCTTCTTTCCATGGATTTTCCAACCTTGTTCCCCATAGGTGCAACAATGCACGAATATGTAATTCACCTCATTCACTATCATGACAACATATTTGGCTAGCATCCTCACTTCCGGTACTACATATACAATCTAATTATGCATCATCGGAGTAATGCTACTACCTCTATTTTTGTCAAAATTAATCTTGAAGATACACTACCTCCTACAATACTTTATCTTGTTAACCAATTGCAATATATTCCTAATGATAAAATTGGTGACCGAGTCGCAAGGTTTAGGTATTCATTACGTGGAACACGCTCTTATTGGAACAAAAGTAGAGCCAAACTCACAAATATGATCAATCAACAAGGTACACCAACGTTCTTCTTCACCCTCAGTGCAACCGACACAAAATGGCCGGATTTGCATGCTTTAATGCCTGCTAGGCATCCTACCAGATTATATCAAGACTATCAATGGAGGATTCATGACATCATATCAAATCCACATATTACATCACAATACATGCACAATAGATTTAAAACATTCCTTCAAGAGGTGCTTCAAAAATGTTTTCATATAACAGATTCTTGGTGCAGGTATTCTACCATATCTTCCTTCTTATTCTTCTCTTCGTGTTTCTCACTTTATACAATTCATTTCTAATATATTGATTTTCCTTTCATGTAGGTATGAATGGCAGCATAGAGGATCCACACACATTCATGGTTTTATTTGGTTGGAAGATGCACCAAATATGGACACTTTAGAATGGGAATATGTTGTTGCAGTTGAAGATGCAAAATTCTTTTTTGACACATATGCTACAACTTGAAATCCTTGTAATTCCCACTTTTACGCATCTGGGTTAAGCCATTCAGCTACAAATGATCCATGCAGTCTTGCATCACCATCCATATTTACATCAAACTACTCAGATGACTATGAAGAACTTGTAAATTTTTTTCAAAGGCACACCATATGTTCAAAATCAACTTGCCTTCACAAAAAAGGAACATTTTTTCAATGTCACTATATTTTTTCGTATGACCTATAAGCTACTTCTTCGTTATTCATTGATCCAAATGGACGTAAAACCTACAATCATGCAATAAATTATTCCCTTCTAAATATTCACAACCCTACCATGCTTTCAATATGGAGGGATAATGTTGATCGCCAACCTATTCTTTTCTAGACATGATGTCCTCAAATACATTTCAAAGTATGCATCAAAAGTAGAGCCAAAATCAGAAATATACCATGCAATTCTCTCTCTCCTTGCACATGTAACACTAAGTGATGGCCCCATTCTTCAACCACTCAAACAATTTCTTGCATAAACATTTGTAGAATGAGACATTAGTGCACAAGAGACGTGTCACATGCTCCAAAAAATTCCTCTTGTGCTTTGTATCCATCACTTATTTTCTCTAAATGTGAGCCAAAGTGTCTTCTCCTTGTTTGCATACATGCAAAGACCCCTTGCTCTTGAACATCTAACCCTGCTTGAAGCTGTTCGTTCTTGGTCTTTCTCGCCTAATAGGAAAAAAAAATCCATGGAAACAAAACTTGTGTCACAAGATTGTTAGAGTCTATCCACAATTCACTTCCATTCCTCGCTTTGATTCTTCATATTTTGAACTCTTTTGTTGGAGCGAACTTCTTCTATACAAACATTTTCATTCCATTCATCACGATATTGAAACAACAAATTCTGAAATTATTTCTCATTGGAATCACATTAAAGGCACATATGTTGTGTGGCATGTTGAATGTGCACAAGAAGAACCCTCTACGCCTCTATCCAATGATTCAAACTCCAATTCTATTACCAAACCATTTCCCCATAGCATGGATGAATGGGAACTTCTCTCTCAAATGCGACTAGGAAACAACATCCAGATTGATGACCTTGAAATGCTTGGACATTGTGATTTTGACAAAAATCATGATTGGACACATAAAAATATAACCACCCATTTGCATGAGACATCAACATCATTTATTGACCTCAATCGCTTGTCCACACAACTACATGAAGACAAACCATCCTTGTCCAATTCGCCCAATTCCTTGTCTTCCACACAATGCATAGCCTTTGATCTTGTCATTTCCCATTTTAGAAACACTAGATATTTTCAACCACTCAAAATGGTGATTCAAGGTATTGCATGCACTGGGAAATCTTACCTCATATCTTGCTTGAAATCTGCACTCGAAACTGCATCTGAACAAACTGCCTCCCCAGTTCTTATCCTTGCTCCAATTGGTGTTACTGCTTTTAGCATACATGAATCTACAATACATTATTCTCTTTGAATACCCATTGGTGAAATGCACCCCCTTGAAGGCCCATCCATTTAAAATCTTTAAGAAGAACTTTGCCATATTCACTATATATTCATAGATGAAATGAGCTTTATTGGCCAAAAAATGCCAACTCAAATTGATGCACGCTTACATCAGGATTTTCCCTCGTATTGTACAATTCTGTTTGGTGGTTGTTCCATAATCTGTCTTGGTGACTTTAGGAAATTACCTCCTGTAAAGGACATTCCCATGTATGCAAGCTCATCCATTGGAACTGCTCTCTGGTGTACATTTGATACTTTTATCACGCTCAAAACGATTTTCTGACAATAAGGAAATATCCCTTCTCAGACTGCCTTTCGCTAACTCTTTCTAAACCTTCGAAATACAACACCAATTGTTGAAGACTAGGCACTCCTAATGACAAGAACAACCTCATTCCTTTCACATGTGGAAAACTGTTCATTTCAACAATCTATCCACTTGTATCCCACAAATAGGTTGGTTGCACTACACAACAAACACATACTGAAACAACTCAATATTCCAATTGCACATTGCTTTGCAAAACCAAGGAGAAAACATGCCCACCAATCCATTGATGACAAACAGTTTCCATTAAAATTCCTTCTTGCTATTTGTCAACAAGTCATGTTAACTGTTGATTTATGGGTTCAAGCAAGACTTGTTAATGACTCACTTGGAAAAATCATTGACATTGTCTACAACTCCAATGAACAACCTCCTACCTTACCATCCTTTGTTGCTGTTGAATTCCTCCATTACAAAGGACCCTTATGGGATGCTTCTAATCCCACTTATGTTCCAATATATCCCATAACAAGATGATCGCGTAGGGAACTACCACTTTATATGGCATGGGGTTTAACAATTCATAAAGCATAAGGTATGACCCTACAAAATGCAACAATAGATATTGGAAACACTGATAGAGAAGGGCTTACATTCACTGCAATATCAAGAGTTACATCTCTTTCAGACCATTTCATTTCTCCACCTTTCTCTTTTTATAGATACTCTCGAATGCAAGACAATCCATATGCCCAACGTAGGAAACAAGAGGAAAGTTTACTTGCTTCAAAGTCTTTAAAATTAAATTGTGGTTGAAGCTTCTCATTGTTTCTATATAGATGTATTGTTTTTCTTTGGTCACTTGTTGATGTAACAGATATGTTTTTGTTTCAAGAAAGATCCAAGAAATTTTGAAATAATTGGGTTCTAGACTAAACTGTCCTAGGAAACTAAGACATTGACTGTGAAATATTTTAAGTAGGACAACTATGATATATAATTGATAACAAGGAAATAATTCCTCAACGTATACAAAATATAGATAAACTCTTATTACCTTAAATGAACTTTAAATAAAACTCAACAACAACAATTGCAATGCTTTATCTAAAGTAGTATATGAATACAAAACAATCCTATGAAGTCATACTAATTGACAAATTAGTATTAGGAATCAATAACCATTCATCACTTGAAGTAAAAGAGTATGTAAATTAAATAAATACATTTTTCCAATGTGCATTTCATATGTCAAAATTGTAATGCAAAATCAGTACATGAATCAACACATTTAATACATCAACAAAATATGATTAGTATACCACAAATATAGAAGAATAACTCAAAATTTATGAAACAAATTTAAGAAATAACCATAGAACATAAAATCAATTGCAAAACATTACAATGTTTCCAAAACTACAAACCTTTCTTGATATGTATTTTGTTGGCCTTCTCCAATACTGGTCATTGGAAAACCATTCTTTAGGGATTGCATGGTCAACTACCCACTTGACTGGGTTGATATATCACATGATACCAAGTTTGGATAATTCAGAAAGATAAAGGTAAAAGGGGTTTAATTTCCTAACATACAAATATGCAGGCTAATATCAGTCTCCACAACAAACTTCAAATAAACATTAGTAGAAAATGAAGAATTAGCTACTAGGTGACTAAAAATTCTAGTAATCACAGGTTTTTCAAGTGATTTGCTACTAAAAATGAGCAATTTTGATTGACACAACTATAAACGACTAAAATTAATGACTAATTTAGTCACTAGTTAACAAATATTACTAGATAATATGTGACAAAATTAAAAATGACTAACATAAACGGCCAATTTAGTCACAGCATAAAAAAAGACTAGTTAGAAGAATATGAATTAGTCATTTATTAGTCTTTTTTAATTATGTCATGGAAAATTGCAATTTTGACAATGAAGTGTAAATTTTGTAAATTGTCTACCTTCTATTATTAATATTGGTGCCATGCACCTCGATCTTCAGAGATCCAACAAAGCAATTGCACGAATTTTCTCTTGACCGTCTTTATCCATGTTGCACCATTGAAGCAAACCGTTAAGTGTGTGCCAAATTAGGAAAATTAGGTTCCTACGTCAATTACGAATTAGGTACTAGAACCAATACCATATAGATACCTAGAAGAATCATAGCTAGTTGTTGATCCCTCAATGTAAGAGTCTCAAGTCCCATACTTAGCACCTAAGCAAACTTTTACATGGTGGTGACACCGTTGTGAAAATTTATGTGTTTTTTTAATAATTAAAAAATATAAAGAAAAAACTTGAAAATAAAAAGTGACGGTCCACCATCAGTGATCAAATTTGAAGGGTGAGTCTTAATTTTAATTGGAAGGGTATTTATTCTCTCAGCGCTTCAGAGATGAAGGGAAATATAAATAATTGTACGTCAATTGACAAGTATAAATTAACTAAACCTTTTCATCAAAAAAATGCAAAAAACAAATATTGTTCTTTCAAATTTTTACAATTTTGAACAATTGAGCACTTTAATATCTACATGAAAAAATGATATATTTTTAATGAAACTCATTTTTAACACATTAAGTTGTCATATGTGTATCATCAATTTTACTGTTCAGTAACATAACAACTATTATGTTGTATTTTTTAGAGTTGGAGCACACTTCATTATACAAAAAAACTACTTAGACTATGCCATAACCATATTGGGGCATCCATGTGCAATCCAATCCTGAGAGATGTAAGAATGATAAGGATTGGGTACCTAAGAAAAAATAATACACAACTCATAAAACATTAAAAAAAATTCCTACATAGCAAGCAAGTTAGCAAAGGTAGCATAGCTGGGGTTGGGGCATCAAATATTTTTGTTCAACACTTGTCGTGAAAGCATGCATGTATGTGATGGAGGGGCCTAAGTCAATTGAATCCTAATTGCAACTCACTGCATGTCTGAGTCTCAACACTCTTCCTTCTAAATTGAACCAAAATACCAAAATAAATTATTAAGGGCTATATTTGAGAAAGTTCTAGGGGTGAGTAATTAATGGCTCGGGGCTCTAAAAGTTGTCGTGTTTTGTACCAGTCCACGATTCAGTGAATCAACAATCAGGGGTAGGAATTTAAGTTATTCAATGAAAACAATTAATGTGTATAACCTCTATGTCGAAATCGTTTTCCATGTTTATGCAGGCCACTACCGTCTTTATTGTCTTACCAAAAGGCATGATAATGAGGAAGAAGACCTAAACTTATGAATTTCACCTTCAAAGAATACCTCGCAATCACATTGGTAAGGAGTGATAATAAGATCACAACAATCCAATGTGTCAAATCTCAGTTGATTGTGTTAATTAAATACTTATATGTTAAATTTAATATAAGACTTACTTATAGTTGTCTCTTACTCTTTGCATCTTCACACATTTAATATTTTATGGTTGTCTTTGCACCTTGACCCAATTTGTATTATAAGGTGAGGATGTGCATGCATAATAATCCTTAGTTTTAACTATGAGATGAGGATTTAAAGAGAAGAGGATGTAAAGACAAGTAATTTTTTAATGTATTTTGGTAGCACACGGGACAAATGTTGTGAGAACCACAAATGTTTGGAAGGACGAAGGGAGATTACATCACGATCATGCCTCTCATAAAAAAAATTCAGGACTATTCTTGAGCCAACAATTGCTTTTTTAATTTTATTAATAACCATTGTTTCTCTATATCGTGTGCCCAATGACACCTCTCTATAGCAATGCATAAATCGACTTCTACATAGTTTGTCATCCTAGTTACATGCCATTACTTGTATTTGCATGACATCGAGTGTTATTTATAGCTAGACTTATCAAAACAACCTTTTGAATTTCATTTTGACGAAAAAAGAGTGGACATTGGTAGTGAGGTTCACATAGGTTGTAGGCACAAATTTTTGAGCTCATTTCAGGCCTAGTAGTAGACTTGTAGCTATTCTTTTTTGTTATAGTCATAGTTATTGACACATTGTCCCACTTTAGATTGCAGCCCCAAGTGATTCAGGAGTCAGAGCCACATTTTGATGGCTAGTGCCTTGTAGTCATTAATGATTACTTGCCATTTTGCACAACTAAGAAGTGAGTGGATGACATGAGTGAGTAAGTGATTATAATTGATCATATTTCCAATATTTTGAATGATGAGTTGAACTTTATAACATAGGAATTTCAACATCTTGAGAAATTTATATGGATGGGTAATTTCAAATGTTGGCCTTCTAAATGTTGCTCTTCTTTTTAAATGTTGATATAAATTATGGCCTTCTTCTTTTGAAGGGTAAAATTCAGATCTTAAATTTTTTTTAAGAGCAATTTTAACTTTACACTTGTGGGAAGGGATAGAACCCTTTGGAAGGGTTGGAACTGTTCAATTTTGAATGCTGAATGGGAGTAGAGGGGCATCCACAGAGACATTAAGTCCATCAAATTTATGCTAGATGAGGACTTCCATGCTCGTCTGGGTGACTTAACCTCGCTCGGCTCATTGAAAACGAGGAAACATCTCCTGCTGTGACCACAAATCTGGGGTGCATGGTTATTGGGAGCCCAAGTGCGGCAGCTACATTAGTAAGGCTACTATAGAATTTGATGTTTTCATTTTTGGGGTTGTGTTGGCCATGGCCAGGAGCTGGTTGGTTTTGCAGTGAGAGGCCAAATGGAACATGACAATTTGATGGATTTTATATGGGGCCTTTATGGACAGGGAAGAGTTACTAAAGCATCAGATCTCATATTAAATGGATATTTTGATGAATTTCAGATGAAATGAGCATTGATCTTGATGTTTTCCTGCTCGCATCTAGATCCAAGCCTTCGCCCTTCAATAAGACAAGTGCTGCAGGTTTTGATAAATCCAAATAAAGAGTTGATGACACTTTTCTTCTTCGAGGCCATTGGATATCTATGTCATTTTCCCACCCTTAGCCCCACTAGATTCTCACTCTTGGTTTCCCCTGATATTCTAGTAACATCTGAAGAGTGTCGGATGCAACAAGAAATTCGTCCAATTGAATTGATTTTCTAGCAACAAGGAATTCTTAGATCCAATAACGGGTTTCGAGTGTTTTCAGTACCAATTAATTTGAAGGCATTCCTAGATCCAACACTCGATTTGGGGTATTTTTGGAGTACCATTTTGATGGGCTTGGGAAGCTTCATTGATAGTGATCTTAGCATGTAGATTGTGCAGCTAGGTTTTATAGAGTTACTGACCGAGATCTTGACCTAGAATTTGGTTTTATAGATAAGTTTCAGCAGAGATACATCCGTGAGAGGGAATAGAGAGCTTGGTGGACACAATTTAACATTTGAACAACTTAGATAGATGGCACACCAGGAATCTAACTTGTGCATCCTGGGAACTCTAAAATTGACAATGGTGTTGCTGGGCATGTTGCTGGCTATCTACATTTTGGGTCCTCCCCTGTATTGGCAGTTGGTAGAGGGTTTGGAATTTGTAAGACATGCAGCTACTTTCCCTTATTGCATCTGTGATTTCTCAGCTGAATCTCTGTCCACTATTCCCCCAGGTATTCTTCCCACTTAAACTTTTTAAATATTTTAGGATAGAGGCTATTTTGCTGTTAGCTTTTACTTTGCTTCTCCAATTTATTTCTATGGTTCCTTTCACAGATATGTATCTTTTTACAATTGCTTCAAACAATATTAGAATAGAGAAGAGTAATAATTAATGTGAATGAAATCCCACCATAGGGATATGCCACTATAACAATAGCTTGTCATACATCACACACATAACAACCTCAAGCCAGAGAAGGCCCACAAGGCATGGCCTTGATACCACCATCATTTATTACACTAGGTTGTAAGGTGTTCGATTTATCTACTTCCAGGGACAAGAGATCTTGAAGCACAAATCAAAGTACCATAAGTACAAGAGATCTTGAATCCACTTTCAAGAAAACACCTTGAAGCATCCTGCAGAAGTTGTGCCCTTAAAACAAGCATACACAAGCAATTAAAGGTCGTCCCTTCTTCATCTTATCTCAACGAGGAAGAGAGCAATTAAATGTTATAATGAATATAAGGTCGGCCCAAGAGAGAATGTTTAGGTCGTCCCAGCTAAGACACATTAAACTTATATAAATAAGGGTGATGGCACCTCATTTAGAGCTATCACCAAGGGGAAGATAGAAGATCCGAAATTGCTAAAGAAACCCTAGCGAAGGAGCAGAATAAGGATGAAAACTGAAGGTGAAATCAAGTATAAAAGTGCAAATTGAAGGTGCAGTCCTGGACACAATGTTTTTAGGGAAAATCGAGCCAATTCCTTGACAAAATCTGAAGTGGTTTAAGGACCAGATTCAGGACTATATTAACATGTTTTTTTTAAGAACGATTTGACCTTGTCTAAGGGATTTTTAGACACATGTTTGAGGGATTATTTAAGGTCTAAAATGATAGAGTGCAAGGACTGAATACTCTTGACTAAGAAGATGATTGAGAACTGCCTTACATCATAATTGATTGGGACTCTGATAAGATGAAGTAAAGCATTCATAGTAACTCATATAAGGTTTGTCACTTAGACCTACTTCATTCAGCATTTTGAGGATTGTGTTTTCAGGTTACATAGCTGCTTCTATGGATATTAGCTGATTGGGTTTTAGGTCTACATTGTGATTAATAAATGCTAAGGATCAGACCTTGTTAGATTGTGATAAGGATGAAGTTTGACAGTCGATACTGAGGTTGATAAGGACATATGGTTTGGTAGTTGTAAAAGAGATTGTTGGCTACCTTGATTTGAATACTTGTTGCTTGGGTTTGAGAGATAAAATGAAAGCTATGTTATTAGAAAAGAATTGACTGTTGGAGCTAGTCGTTTATTAAGCCCCTCAACAATAAAAGAAAATGCACCAAAAGTGAGACTACTTTGTGCAAGGGCTTGTGGCGACCCTGCAGCACAAGAAAACCCATGCAAAGAGAGATATTTCAAAATTCATACTAAGCCATAAAAAGTAAATGATAATGAGTTAGTTCAACCCACAATTCTTTATGAATACCTGGCATACTCAGAACAAGGCCAGTAACACAACCCGCAACACCTGCATTAATGACTACATAGTGAAACAATATTTTAGTTTAGAAGCCAATCCTGCATAAAAGGGTCTTTCAAGGAAATATAGATCATGAATTGAGAGAGAAAGGATAGAAATAAATCCAATAGCATAGATATCAGATACAGGAATGGAAATAATATTAATAAAAAAGGAAACTAATGATACTTTGTCCTTTGCCATGAATATAAGAAAAACGCTCCATTGAAGAAAGAACATAACAAAATCCAGAGATGAAAGAGAATAAAAAATGGTCATACCATCATCTTTCCCATGTAACTTCTTTAGGTAGCATACAGCAAGACTTTGAACTCAGATAGAATGGAAAAAATATACACTCATGAGGAAATCTTGTGGTTAATAAGAAAACATGTGCAGAATACCATGATAACCATATAATGATATATTTGTCATGGTAGAAAAGAAGTACAACAAGGTGATTGCAACATGATATTCCTTGACATATTACAGGCCTTTTCCAAATATTATGGGATCAATGGGATCAACCATTCCAGTAAACACTTAAAATGGGAGAAACCTATATAAGTAGATTAAAATCCCAAGATAAAAAAAAAAAAATGGGGCCTCGCCTTTGCAGAGGAACCTCCCTCTCCAAGTGATCCTTTGAAACCTTTCCTTTTGACAAGCCCTGAACCTGGACTAATAAAATACTAAAATATTAAGAACGGAGTCCATATTTATACCAGAAAAAGTTTTATATTAGTATAATCTACACTATCACTTGCATCTTATCACTACTCCATGTAATATACCAATCAAAGTAAGCTTAAAGCAACCTATTGACCACAGATCACCAAACACATTCAATATGAAAGGTGGGTCCGTGAGTAATAAATGAAAAATGGTAGATTAAATATAAGGCATTTACATTATTCATCTATGTTGTAGGACAGTACCAATATTAAAGAAACATAATACTATAATACAGAAAGAAGGCCCTATATAACAACTGAATATAAAGCGGTTGGATGGATTTGTAGTGTCCACATCTCAAGGAATCATATAAAGGGAGTAGTCAGAAGTACATGCCATGCATGATCCACATTACAAATGCCAATGTAATATAGCCAGTAGTAGAAATCATCATGTCATTTTTATCACATTATTGAATCACTCTTGCAACTCCCAATGTAAAATGACTAAAGGTGTTAGAAACTAATTTCCATTTCTTAGAAAAATTACCACATCAATATCTAAGGTGTCATAAATTAATTTCCATTGAGTAGATATAGTGCATGTAATATTGATGAAATAACTAATCTAATGCATGCAATCTTTTGATGAAATAAGGAATGCACACAACTTGCATGAACTACACTTAGTTGGGATAAGATTCTATACATGCAAACTAGTTAGAAGCTAAGTCACCTAGCACAAGAACACGAGACATGGAGGACATGGAAATATGAGTGTCCGACATGGACACAATGATTTGACAATCATAGGACAACTTGAAGACTCCTTGTCAAATGTACTGGGTTGTTGAAAAAATGTTTGGAGTACTTTTGAACAGATAATCAGAGGTACATGGACTGTACTAAGACCATGTATGAAGGTCAGAGTCTATATTTCATTACTCTCAGCTCTGTGCATTTAGAAATATCCTCTGGAATGTGACCTGTCAAGTTGTTATCCCCTACTTTGAGAACTTTCAACTTCTTCAAAAGCCCAATTTTTGGAGGGATGGTTCCAAAAAGGTCATTGGAATATAACAATAGCTCTGTTAAATTGGAGAGATTTCCAAGTGAAGGAGGAATTGTACCATTGAGACAATTCTAAAAAAGAGATAGGATTTCAAGGTTGTGAATATTGTTTCCCAGTTGAGGATGTATGGGGCCTGTCATATTATTAGATGACAGGTCTAAAACTCGGAGAGATTGAATGTTAGCCAATGCATGGGATATGATACCAGAAAATTTTGATTTTGATAAGCTTAAACCCACCACTCCAAATCCATCTTGACCACTCACCAAAATCCCTTGAATATTTAAGGCTCCCGTAGTCAACCAACTCCATGACCAAGCATTCCTTTGCTCCTGAGATGCATCCTCCCATAGACGAAAAATACCAAATTCATGCAACTTTAACAATAAATCCTTAGATAATTTATAGTTACCTTCAGCTCCAATCTAGGGATCTTCTTTTATCTGAACCATTCTTTTATTACTAATTTTCCAATATCTTCTTCTATCTTCACCATCTGACCTCTTTGGATGTGATCTTTTTTGAAACTGCATATTGTTTCGAGGAGACTCGCAAATGATTTACAAGGATTTTTCTAATAAAGTTTCATAAACCATTCCAAGCATTCTGACCCTGATTTTTCCGGTTTTACTTTTATTTTTCCAAGAGGTGCCATGATACCAAATATTAACATGATGTTTCAAAATTAATGTTAAATAGTTAAACTATGTTGAAATTGGTCCATGCTAGTGTTGTTAACCTTTTGTTTTACCTAAACATAATTAATAAGTAAACAATTATTTTGTATTGGATTGATAGGTATTTACTATCAAAACATGTTGGACCATGTCACCTGCGAATTTCGTTCTCCTTCTCACACAGACTTAAATGTTAAATTCCAGAGTCACCGAAGCAGGTACAGAGACTTGCTGCAGTCATTCATGTTTTATGGAAGCTTAGAAATGCGTTGTTTTCTCTTTTAATAGTTACTATGTCTTCTTGGAATTAAGGTGGTGGACTTGATATTTGAAGTCTAAAAAACACAATAGTTCTGCCCAATGTTATTTTAGGTTATAGAATAATATGATAATGACATAAATTATAATGGGAAGTGACAAGCCTCCATAATTGCATTATATCCAATCTCAAAACAAATTTCATGAAGAAAATAGAAGTTCTCATTCTGCGTCTAAATTTAGCTTTTAGGTGAATGGTTTGTATAATGTAAATGTTTTTCAATATCCGTTGTTTCATATTGCTATACTATTTGCACTTTCAACTGTTCCTTGTTTCTAATGTTTTATTTATGCAGGGATTATACAAATCCAAATTTTCCTGTTGCTCCTTCTGTAATAGATGGAACCAGTCACGTAAAAGAAGTATGCTATGATAATGTTTCATGTAGATAAAATTGTTATATCAATGTATTATGATTCTTGGTTTCATTGTAGTTTAGCATTGGGCATGATGGACAAATAAGAGATCCAGAGAGTAATGTTCTTCTTGCATCTATTGAAAACATGCAATATGTTGTGACTGTTGATGTTTTGCATATGGTATCATTGTTGAAAAACTCTCAATTATGTTTTAAGTGCACAAGTTTCTTTAAGTTTGAGTTTTATTTACAATAAGTAGTTTGTTTCTTCTCCTTGAAACAACATGTATTCTCAGCATTTGGTACAGTTCAGAAAATTGCAATGTTTGAGAAGAATGAAGGATGGCAGGATTTGATTCATTATGCAGGTATTCTTATAAATTAAGTCATTGGATATCTTGAATCTTCTTCTTTCGCAATGAAACTTAATTGATAACGAGGGATATGTATTATTGTTTTTTTTGGTACACTGTTTCATTTAAGTTAATTTTGTTAGAAAGATGGAACTGTATACCAAGAATTCATTTTGTACAATTTGTTTGCTATTTTAATGGTCAGGTTTTTCAAGGAAATATATTGTTGCAAAACCATTTGATATTGCCTGATTTTTTTCTTTCATATTTTAAATCTTTTCAGGGTCGAGTTTATACTTGCTGAGTTCTGCTGATTTATTTTTTGACTATTTTTCCTGGTTTTTCCATTTTCCTGAGTTGATGACCCCCACTGATCTTTGGGTGTTTCCTACTTTTTCAATACTATTATAAATATTGTTTATCAGTTTTGAAACAAACTTGATCAATTTAGGTGATTAGATGCATAACAATTTAGTCTCTGCTCTTCCCTTATTTTCCATCTAACTTTTGCTTGCTTGATAGACTGATTGAATTTACCTTTCTCAGATATACCTATTGCAGTAATTGCCAAAAAAGACTCTAGAAGGAAATTCTATATATGATGGAGGCTATTGCAAACTCTACCTTTCTTATTCACGCCACATGGACCTCAATGTTAAGGTAACAGTCTTAGCTCGATTTTTTGGAGGCATGGTTATCATTATGAAATATAGTGAGTTTTATTTTTCCTATGATTCTTAGGAGTTCCATATGACCTTGTACACAGTTTAATAATGATCGGAGTAGAGACTACACACTTCCAAAATTAGGCATTGTACAAAATCTACCATCGGGTCTTGGACAAAAGCCCTCTAGTTTTCCTGCTGGAGTTGGTAGACACACTATATTTCTAGGATTCTTATGTTTTCAACAATTATGTGGGTCAATTGTTAGTATTTTAGCTTGAACTGGAGTGATTTTAATCTCATCTTGACTAGTGTTCTTTGATGTAGTTTGCTATTATATCAGTTATTCTTTCCATATGAGTACTTTCCTAAGCTTTTCAACTAGGACAATCTAGAATTTCCACCCCGTGGATTGATAAATTGTGGAAACAGGTAATCTTAGCCTACACCTGTGGATTGATAAATTGTTTTATCCTACACCTGTGGATTGATAAATTGTTTTATCCTACACCTGTGGATTGATAAACTAGTGTAACCGTGGATTGATAAATTGTTTTACAAATAATACAAACAATAAATTTTTAGAAGAAAAACACACCAGAATCAAAATTTGAGGTTTACAATCTATTGCATCAAATTTGTTCTAGAAATTATAATTAGTGTATATTTGATGCATATTAAATAACCTTCAACATGGTAAATGAATGGTTAATGTCAGATTTCGATCAACAATTGTAATATGCATTGTATGGTTAATATCTGAGTTTGATCAAATACTATAATATGCAGATCAGAGAAAGTGAATGTACCCAGAACAAATATTAACATCACATTTCAAGGCCAAATATTTCTCCCCACCTCCATAGTTTGAAACACTACGTCCAATTCGTGTTAGATTAATAAAGAGGATTTGTAGCTACAATATTTGCTCAATTCCACCAAGGAATTAGATCCCAGTGATGGTGGTGATAAGGAAAAAGAGTAAACAACCAAATATTTGGGTCAAGAGTCCTTTTGTTTTCGGCAGCAAAGGAACACCATATAATGATGGATTCATGTGCACATTTACAAGACAAATGATAGAAACTGACTGAAGCTACTCCATAATCAACCTTATCAACAAAAGAAGCAGGTGGATAGATATGACTAAGTTATAAAAATCCCTAGGGCTACTAGTTGTGAGAAATAGCATGCATATAATTAATGCTTGTATAATAAGTTGACTTCCCTTGACATAAGTAAACTTCCCTTTTTGGGTTTCTATTGTGCAAGTAAAGTTATGACAGATGCTTCAACTAGGATTTCTCTGCTTACAGGTCTTACAATTGATCTTATAGGTCTATCCTTTACTCTTTTGCTGCTTTAAAATCTACCAAATCTCATCATTGATTATCAAAACTTTTATACCAGAAAGGTATTTCAACTATCAAATCTGATCCTATATCCCATAGAATAAAGACAACCACCTTGTTCAGAGTGATATGCAGAAGTGCAAGGAAACATCAGTTATTGACAGTGAACGATGCTCACAAATTGTTGATATTATGAGACTTTTTCCATGCCTTCAGGTCAAATTTTTGCCATCCTAGGATGGAGGGTCTTTTACAATAATCTGTTTTAGGTGCTTCTATTGAAACATGCGCATACTCTTGAAATTCTAGTATTGATCTCTTATCCATATAACGAAATGAATCTTAGCTTTGATATATGATGATGGCCACAAATTTTTTGGCATTTGTAAGCTCTTCAAAGTTTAAACTCATAGATCCAGTGAAAATGAATTAGATGTACTAATCCCTATTTTACTGGGCAGACCTGAAATTGAAACATGCAATGAGGGGTAATAGAGTGCATATGTGTCACTTTTGTGGACGTTTGAAAGAGAAGCTTCTTGCAGTTAGGGTACCATTTCTTAAGTCTTTCTAATAGAATAATATGCAAATCATGGTTTCTATTGTATACGAGGGAACATCAAATAGAAATTAAACTAACTATATATGACTAACTGTGTTGACATTATATGATCTTTTTATAGTTGTATCAAATGTTGAATTCAGGGAAGCATTACTAATATCAGATTGATTTATGCCATTTATTTTATGGATAGCATATTTATGTGTGTTTTGTGTACTCAAAGTGGTTGATAAGTGATAACATGTGTTTTCATCTTCTCAGCTAATTTAAGTAAGTGGATTTTATGCAAATGCAATGCAAACCTTTAAAGCTCTTGCGGTATCTAGACATGAACTTGTTTGGTAGTATGAAGGATTCATGCTTGTTGTTTGGAGGTATGCATAATTCCTCCTTCCCCCTTACAGTTGTAAGTTATCCTCTAATGCCCATGATCCTTATGTAACCACTCAAGTTCTTCCTCCATATATATATATATATATATATATATATATGTATGTATGTATGTATGTATGTATGTATGTATGTATGTATGTATGTATGTATGTATGTATCCAAACCATTAGACACCAAATACACAAAGTTTGATCATGTATATATCATGATCATATAAGGGTGAATATAATAAAATCACACAAGTTCGATACATATTTGAAACAAAATGTGTAAAAATCAAGGTCCTAAATTGCCTCCAATATCCAAATAACATCTACAACAAATAACTACACATTAACAAAATCCTCCCCTATAATGGGATCCTCATCATTAGTAGCCCCATATGCATCCTCATCTAGCCTCTACTTGAATTCTCAAGCGAAATCAATGCTAGTGCTTGGTTCTACTAGTGGATCTAAGCCCATCCACTTGATCTTTTATCAAGTCAACAACCTCTAGCTTTGGTAAAATAGGCTAACCACATTTAAAATGAGGCAAAAAGATTAAGTTGCATGATACTCCAAAAATTGCATGTGCTTTTTGAGAGTTCCTTTCCAATGGTATCTTAATATCAACGGTAGTTATTTTGTTCTTCTAGGTGGATTCACTAATTTGTCTTCATGATGATAAGCATGACAATTCTAGAGCATTTCTTATATTTTCTTGGTTGTTTCAACACTTTTACAGTAGATCTGAGTCTATGTTAGGAGGTAGATTTTAGCTCAGTTTTACCAATTTATATCTACAAAAGGTATGTCCTCAAGTATGCAAAAGAGTAAGGAAAGTAATCTACATAACCCCTACTATGGATGACATGTCACAGTAGAAGAAATGTTGCTTCAAATCAACTATGATTCTCTATAAATTTAGGGTTGTATTAAGTTTCATGTTGAGCAAGGTCCAGCACTAGAGGGGCATGGTATTTTCTCAAAATGGTAGTGGGGAGAGCAGGGAAAATATTTTTTAAAGTTATATTTAAGAATTCACAAGGACATACAAGCACAGTTTCAATGTCAATGTATAATGATCCAATACCAACAAGATCAGTTGGTTTAACAACTGGAGGATCAATTGTTAAACAAACTAGAAGGAAGGTGCAAAACATTGTGTGCAAGTTCAACATTTGGGAAAGAAGGTGATTAATAACATAAAATTTAAATCAAATCTTTAGGATTTGTGAAACAAACAACTTGAGAATATTTGAATAGCTTGTATATTTGCTTCTTAGTTCACTTCTTATGATATATCTTTTGAATATTTTCTACAGTCACCCCTGTACTTCCTTGGCCATTTGGAGAAACCTAATATTCTTGTGGGTTGTAGCTACCAGCACAGATCTAGATGAACATAACATCTAGAGTTCCATAGCCAAGTATGGATATGGTATTTAACACTTACTCAGGTCAAGCTAAAGGGTTGACAGGGAGCTTGGTTGCAGGTGTTGTATGTTTCTCCTAGACTCTACAAATTTTCCAACAGACTCTTCATTGTCATATGTTGGACTAAATGTATAAAATTGCTTCTCTGTGAATGTAGCACCTAAGAAGGAGCTGCAAATTTCCTCAGTCTCCTTCCACAATCAGCTACAATAGATTGGATACAGTGGTGGGAATTTTAAGATGCCAAAAGGGGATGAATTTCGTTGTTTACTAGCAACTAGCAAGCACAATGATATATAGGTCAAAATATTGTTGTATTTCCCCTTGGTTGGAAAAAAATTTCTGTTGTTTATTTAGCTGAGAAGTTAGTCATTTATAGTGTATCTACACTTTTTTATGTTGTTGGAACTTGTTTAATATGCCAGATAGGGAAAATTGTACATAGATTTCAGGAATTAGTTTATCATAAATGCTAGTTACTGGTAAGTTGTAATAGTAATAATTATGTAGTTTTTAGATTGCTATCTATCATAAATTTGTTTGAATATCATCATTGTCGAGCAATAACAAATTCTTAAAGGGTGCTAGCTCAATGGTAGAGCACCTACCTAATTATAGGCAGGAGGTTGGTGGTTCGATTCCTTCGTGCCCTATCATAAATTTGTGACTACAAAAATTACTAAATTCGCATATATATGACTATTAGTAGCTAATTTCCCGTATCTTAGTCATATTTATATTAGTCATTAATATGTTATTATCTAGTAGTTTACTTAGTCGTATATTTGGTCATTAATTGTTGCAATTAGTGACTAAATCCGTGACTAAATCATTGACTAAATCATTGACTATCAATGACTAAATAAATGACTAATATGTCAAGCTATTAATGACTAAGTGAAATACGACTAGCTAAAATATAGTGGAAATTAGCTACTATTAGTCACCGACTCAAAAATAGTCGTTTATAGCCCGATTTTAGTCATTTTCTTAGTCATTAATTTCTCATTTTGTACTAGTGAAATCTCAAACGAAATATTGTATAAGGTTTATCCAAAAGCTAAGGAACATTCAATACACCCAAGAGGTAATACTAATTAACAAATTAGTATTAGAGATCATTTACTAATCATCAACAACATAATAAATCACATATATGAAATATTTCAACATGTAGTCTCCAAAAAATTCCTCTTCCCTACTTGGGAAATGTTTCCCTTTAAATTATGTTACAAAGTATTACAACAAAAGAAAATTCCAGACATGTGGTATTACAACATCAAACAGTTTAAGTTGATCCAAGGGTGGAACACCACCTGGCATCTAAGTCCATCAAGAAATCAATGTCCTGATATTTATCCTATTCTAGATGTATTTCTTCCCTCAAAATCTTAGATGCGATCTCCCTCTTCTTCACCATTTTCCATTTACCAACATAAACCCTGATCCTACCCATCGCAGAACTAGGTGTCTCGATCCACCTCGTGATCTCTTGTAGGTTAACCTGGATGACACCCTCAATTTTCTCCTTGGCTGCAGCAAAATATCGGTCAACTTCATCTAATTTTAGCTTAAGAGAAGATGCTTCTTCGATTAGTTATAGCATAGGAAACCCTAAGAAATCGATTAAAACCTTTGAAGCTTCCCACCTATGCTTGCATGCTTCCTATCCATCTTGGATGATGCATCCTACTGCATCGTAGAGGCTTCCCCAAGTTTCAATTGTCACTCTGATTTTATTAGCCCTAACTTTATCCATGATTGGCATATATTTTGGTCTATCTCTGATATTTTTTTTCCAGCCACTCACATCTTCCAATAGCTTAATTGTTCTGGAGGACATCCTATTGTTCTCCAAATGATTTCTATTGTTCCTGTATTTCACACAACCCTGTATACAGGCTAGTCATGGATTGATGATACTGCTCATTTACCTTACAAGCCAGTTGTTTAAATTCTTCAACTATTAATGTTGAAATGATGAGGCAGCTGAAGATATCTATAATTCTTGGAGTTGTTGATCTAGGGTAGCATTGTGATTAGCATGTTCCTTGTTCATGACCTCGGATTTCTCAAGTTGATGCTTGAGACTGCTGATTTTCTTCTCTGAATGTCTATTTATCTTGATGCTCTTGTTTAAGGAGCTCAATATCCTTAAGGTGATGTGCCTCAGATGCTTCCAGTTCCTTTCTTTCTTTCTGTAGTTATTGTTCCTTATGAAGTAGATCTTTAGTCATATGTGACACTAAGTTATAGTTAGTCCCTACAAAGAATCCCATAGCAGCTGTTGTATCTAATGTTCCTTCATTTTCATTAGGGGCATTCGTTCTCCAAACAATTTGATCAAAGCCAGGAAGATGTTTCAGTGTACCTTCTCTTGTCCTCTTCGAACCTTTATTCAAAATGGCCTTGTTCTTCTTACTCCAAAAATATTTCCCTAAGAAAACAACTGCATCTTCTCCAAAATCTGCCATGTCTACTATAGCTGAAACAACTTCTTTTTGCACTGAGGTTGATGATTAAGGTTCTAATTGTGAGATTGGGATTTCTACATTAAGGGGAGGAATTTCGAAGGTGAAAGTAGGGAAAATAGATATGAGGGAAGTGGAAGAAGTGGGAATAACGGTTTTAGTTTATGAAGAAGGGATAGTAGAGATAGAAGGGGTTTCCACTTGGGAAAAAGGAATATGAGAAGATGTGGTGGGAGTCTGAGTTGTATGGGGAATTGATGAAACACATGGGGAAATAGGGGGAGTATCACTAGGAAATTATACTGATACTAATGGATATGTAGAAGTGTCCTCAATAATAGGCTTTAAATCCGCATGGTAAAAAGAGGGTTGAGGGAATAAAGCCTGAAAAAAGATCTCCTAACAATTGTGAATCAGGGACAGAAGATGTCTTGGAGGTATACATATTCATAGGGAAAGTGGGATTTCCAGTCTCCTCCTATATATCACTATCAATTTGATGGATCTAAATCTCACGCTCGGATTGAGGCTCAACCTGTCAAATCACATGAACTTGAGGAGGCACTTGCTCTTGAAGGGAAACTGCAGCTATCTGCAATCACTGTTGATCCCTGAGTACCTGCTGAGGTATTTTCTCTGTTTGAGACACTAATGCTTCATCCACTTCTGGTTGGTGAGAAACAAGCTGAGTTTTCTTGTTCTTTGGTTGAGGTTCATCCACTTGGACATGTGTCCAAAGCTTAGAAATGAGCTTGGCTATACCTTGTTTTAATTCTTCCCCTCTTTGAAGAGCTTCCATCTCTTGGGAAGAGTGAGCACTCCCACGGGTTTCTATGACAGCTTTGACTTTGTCTTTGGACTGGGATGCTGAAGAAGAATTTGATGTTGTTGTCCATTTTTCTTCTCTTTCCATGTTTTCCCTTACAACCTTGTCCTCTTCTTCAAATATAAATTTTCTAAAATGAAGGGTAAAATCCTTCATTTCTTTCTGATATTTGAAAACATGGGACTTTATTTAACACCCTGGTTTTGACCCCATTTGCATTAAATGTATATGATGTATATATTGTAATTAATCATGGTGTGGAGATAAAGGCTAAAATCCCCACCATGGATTATCGTTTTATGTTCCGGCTATTAAAATAATTTCCGATGGTATTTTGTGCTAGCCAAACATGTTATAGTTATGGACACCATGTACATATGCGTTTTAATTAAAATACGCACAACCAGCTACGTAAATGCAACCATAATGAGAAGGGGCATGATTTCATAAGGATAGGGGGGTGAATATTTAACCTTTGGGGCCAATGGGGAAAATCCAAATGTCAATGGGAGAACCCATCAAACAGTCAACTACCTTTCTTGCCTCATTCACCCAATCATTTATTACTGCCAGAAATTGGTTGTGTTGGTTATTGCATGGGATGGGAAAGGTATGACAACCCAAATTCGAATTGGAGAAGCCATCGGTTTTTGGGAAACACATTTTGACTCCTTGGGCAAGAAAAAACCCAAAAACGTAGGCCATTCTACCATGCTTTCACGTTGGCATGTTTTCCTCACCATTTTTCCTTCGCGTGAGCTCTCCTAGGCATCCAGAACTTACTGTGTGTGCTTTCATTCCATGTTTTTGGTTGTTGGCTTCATTTTCCCATGGATGGGGAGTCATTTTTGTAATGCCAAGGATTGGGTTGGTTTTCCTCCAATTTTTGGATCTGCTGGTGCATTTTCCACCCTCACATAGCTTTTTTTGTCTTCCTCACACATGAGAAGCTTGGCCTCAGGCAAATATTGGCATTCTGCATTTTCCCTTTCACGATTTGGGTCTGTGTGGTGATTTTCCTTCATGTTGGGGCTGCTCTCATTATTCTACGCAGGTTGGGAAAATCGTTGTTGATTTATCCACAAATTTTGGGTGCTGTGAGTTGTTTTGTCCACGTTAGAGCCATAAACAACTCTGGAATTCATGTTGCTTAGTCTGAGCCATTTTAATCAATTCCCATACCCGATTTGGCCTCTGTGGTGTGTTTCCCTTCAAATTCCAGAGCTGTGAATTGATGTGTATTCTATGGTTGTTGGTCTTTGGACTATTTGGGATTGGAATGGAGCATGAGTGTGCTTGATAAACCTAGTGTCTGTAGGAGCCTCATAGACAGAGCTAGATGGTTGGCTTTCTTCTTTACACCTCCTGAATGGAACTGGAAGGCAAGTCATGTCCTAAGGGACTGTGTAGCAGAGAAGGGAATGATTCCTTGTGTTGGGTGTGTGTGGATGTCTTAGAGGTCAGGCTAGCTATGGTGCATGTGTGCTTAGCTCTTCAGTGAGCCCACTAGATTAGCAACCAACATTTCTAGCTCCATGTTATCCTTATATACCCAACTGTGTTGGCTTGGATGAGTTTTGTGTATCCTTGGCTATGTGTGAGCCTGTTATCTTCCCCTTATTCCTTGTGGAATCATGCCCAGCTTGGGGGTGGCATTGTTGCTGAGTGATTGATCAGCACACCGGCCTATGGTTTGGTGGAACGTTGCAGCGACGTAGCTGGTTGCGGGACAAGCTTCTTCTAAGATAAGTATTCTTGTGCTTAAATCCTTGCAACTATGTTTGTTTTATAAATCCATATGAACATGTTAAATGCTGTGAATGAATGAAATTGCTTCCGATGTTTGATAATAATTTATGCATATGTGTATGTTTAAGTTCAACACATTTTGTTTTTATGTTCATGGGGCTAGATAGCCTAGAATGTTAGCATTATAGTCGCGTCCTCTCATTGGTAAAAGGGTGGGGACATGACACTTTACCTATGGAACAATGATGTTTTCCACTACTTCCCAAAAATCAAAAAATTCCCTGTACATCAAATCATCTGGGAAATCTTCATGTGTATAATTGAACTTATCCTTTTCTTGAGCAAAAAGGCTAGCGAGTAAAGCCTTAGGATCGTGGATCCTTTTTCCATATTCTCCTAGCTTCATAGTTGTAATATCCTTACCCAGCATATTTGCATGGATAGAATTATGTATAACCAAAGAATATATATGCAAAGGGAACTTAGGTGAAGTCTTCCTCTTGTGTTTAGCCAATTTTGCATGGGCGCCATCAACGACGGTTTGAAAGGAAAATTCCTATAAAACCATCCGGTTTGGAAAAATTATGGGAAACAAATGGGCGGTGTTGCTTCCCCAAATTTTAAAATAAGAGAAATATTCCCCGACGTACTAATCTCCATGTAGACTAATTAAAGCCCCAGCTCTTACTGAAAATGTCAGAGCATCGGCCTTGAAGATATTATGATACATGGACCATAAGAAAATGTTGCAAATCTCATATATGCGAGGAACACAATTATCCTCCCACATGTCATAGTAGTAAATATGGACCGATGGACAATCCTTCTGCCAATTCCAACCTAGGTCAACAAATAATGAAGTCGCACAAAAAATGTGCATGACATAAGACGACATGTAAAATTGGGGTTTTTTGCTTTCGTGGGTTTTCTGGTATTTATCAATTTTCTCTTGCAAATTAACAGATAATATTTGAGCCCAATTGAAGGAATCACCTGTAACAATAATGTGTTGGGCTACCAAAACCCATTCTGCTTTGAAAAATGTGCAATTTTTCTCACCATATAACAGGAAGAACATGGCTACCAGTAGTGAAAATGGTTCCTTGAACCATGAAGTAGGGCATACATTACCTGGTTGTGAACTAAACACAGTAGGTTTTTTCATCCATGAGTTCACCACATCTTCATAATTTAAATAGGAGATTGCTTCATCAAGGAAGTTACGGTTCAGTAGTTGTTTCGTGGGTCGAAGTGCGTAAGCCTTGGAAAAAATATCAGGTTTGAACGACGCCAAAAATACGCTAATGTGGTCATTGAAAACTCACTCTTGAGGCTTAGCGTGGTTGAGTGCCCACTGCACCATGTATGTGTAGGGCATAAATGGTGGTATGGAGGAAATTAGATGGATCAGTGAGTTCTAAATTCTGATGTAAGTCGGCTGGTCATCAGGAATTCCTGAGAAATCATCATTATTGAAAACAGAATAAATTCTCAACCAGTCCAAATATTGGTTTTCAGAAATATGCCCACTAGTGTTTGTGAAGACTCCGACATTTGGGTCCTTGGACCTTCCTTCTTGCAGATTCATTTTTGTTCTTGTGTTTCTGCAACCCAGAGATTCCATTTATGCTCGAAATTTGGAAAACCTTGTCAAAACTTACTACAGTGTGAAAATAACAAGATAAATGGTCGTTACGAGTTTACTGGTGGAAATATTTGAAAACCACTGACAGATGTAAGCTTGAGAGAAAATAAAGTGCAATAAAAATATCCAGAAATAGTAAAAATGTACGTAAAACAAATGGTAAAAACCTCAAAAATTCAAACAGAGTATATAGCCAAAACCTCAATGGCAAAACAAAATCTAGACCATGGATCTAAAGAAAAACAAACGGTTGAGATGAAGGTGCGCAAATTAAAACTTCGGAAAAATTATTGGGAAATTTTCATTTATTGTTTTCGACTTCCACATTCCACACTGCGAAAAGAGGATCAAAACAAAAATTTCCAAAATAAAAAGTCAAAGTTCCGATTTCCGCATTTCGCACTGCGAAAAGCGAAGGTTGAAAATACAGAAATTTTTATTATGAACTTGTAACTTCCGATTTTTGTGTTTCGCACTAAGGAAAGCGGAAGTTGGAAATGTATTTCCTTGATCACTTGAAAACAATGGATCCCGTCTTTCTGCATTGCGGAAACCGGATTTTATTATGTGAAATTCCACATATGCTCGAAATTTGGCAAACCTCGTCAAAAATTATTACAGTGTAAAAATAATAGGGTCGATGTAAGCATGAGAAAAAATAAAGCGTAGTAAAAATATCCAAAAACAGGAAACAAAATGGAAAAAAAGTTAAAAATTCAAACAAATCTAGACCGTGGATCTATCGAAAAACAAATGGATGAGATGAAGGCATGCAAATAAAAATTTCCATAAAATTATTGGGAAGGATCAAAACAAAAATTTCTAAAATAAAAATCAAACGTATTCCGCAATGCAGAAAGCAGAAATTGGGAAATAAGATAAAAAAAAATGAGACAAATACTATTCCGATTTCTGTATTGCGCATTGCAGAAAGTGGAGGTTAGAAGAATGGAATCCCCTAACGAATTGAGGTTCAAAATATTGAGTCTTTCCGAAACTGAATGAAGCATCTACAGAAGCATGAATATTTCACTTAATAAAATTTGTTTCAAGTCATCGGGGATCCATTTTTTTCAAGTCATAAGGGAAAACCATTCCCAACTTACGCTTTCTGCAGTGCGGAACACGTAAATATGAAGTTACAAGTTTGTAATAAAACTTTCTGTATTTTTGACCTCCACTTTCCGCAGTGCAGACTGCAAAATGCATAAATAAAACTTTCTGTATTTTTGACCAAAATGATCTAGACCGTAGATATAAGATACATAAATGATGGAGACCAAGGTGACATAAATAGAACAAGTAAGTGATAAAGTACAAAAAATCATACTTTGTGATTTTCGTGTTCTGAACTTTGGAAGTCCGAAATTGGGAAGTGAATATTCGATGCACAAACATGAGATTGTCCTGGTTTCCGAACTCGAAATGGGAAAGAGAGGAAATTGGAAAAATAACAAATCACAAGTGTAAAAAGTGATCTTTTGACTTTCACGATCCGAAAATAAAAAATCGAGAATATCATAAAAACCTTTGGATATAAATCCCGTGGATTTGTGTGAAGCGATCTAGGTAATTGTTACTATAATTCTAAATTTTTTTAACATTATTTTTATTATTATTTAAAAGAGAGAGAGAGTGATGGAAAACAAGGGAGAGAGAGGAGGGAGAGAGAAGGGGAGAGAGACAAACAGGCAGGGGAGGGAGAGAGAGAGAGGGAGGAAGGTATGGAGCGAGGAAGTGGGGAGGAGAGAGGTAGGGGGGAGAGATACATTGATATTTCGTTGATGCATTTAGTCATGAATACATCGACGATGGAGACCAAGGGGGTATAAATACGACGAGTAAGTGATAACATACAAAAAATTGTAGTTTTTCGATTTCCGCGTTCCGAACTTCGAAAATCGGAGGGAAGTAAAGATTCGATGCAAAAACATGTGACTATTTAGGTTTCTGAACTCGGAATGGGAAAGGGAAAAAATTGGAAAACTGACAAATCATAAGTGTAAAAATTGATCTTACCGACTTCCACGATCCGAAAATCGGAAGTCGGAAATAGAGAATATCATAAAAACCTTTTGATGCAAATCCCATGGATTTTAGTGAAGGGATCTAGCTAATTGTTACTATAATTATAAGTGTTTTTAAAGGTATTTTTATTATTATTTAAAAGAGAGAGAGAGTGAGGGAAAAAGAGGGAGAGAGAGGAGGGAGAGAGAAGGGGGGAGAGAGAAACGGGCAGGGGAGAGAGAGAGAGAGAGAGAAAGGGAGAAAGATATGGAGCGAGGAAGGGGGGGGGAGAGAGAGGAAGCGGGGAGAGATACGTTGATCCTCCGTTGATGTATTTAGTCATGAATACATGGATGAAAGAGACCAAGTCTACATAAATAGAATGAGTAAGTGATAAAATACAAAAAAGTGTAGTTTCCGATTTTTGCGTTCCGAACTTCGGAAGTCGAAAATTGAGAAGTAAATATTCGATGCACAAACATGTGACTGTTCTGGTTTCTGAACTCGGAACGGGAAAGGGAGAAAATCATAAAACTGAAAAATCATAAGTGTAAAAATTGATCTTTCCAACTTTCGCGATCCGAAAATTGGATGTCAGAAATCGAGAATATCATAAAAACCTTTGGATTTGTGTGAAGCGATCTAGGTAATTGTTACTATAATTATAAGCTTTTTTGAAGGTATGTTTATTATTATATAAAAGAGAGAGAGAGAGTGAGGGAAAAATAGGGAGAGAGAGGAGGGAGAGAGAAGGGAGGAGAGAGAAACGGGAAGGGGAGAGAGAGATAGGGAGGAAGATATGGAGCAAGGAAGCGGGGATGAGAGAGGCAGGGGGGTGAGATACGTTGATCCTTCGTTGATGTATTTAGTCATGAATGTCTTGAGGTAAAACCTCAGTTGTAATTTGGATCAGTAGTACCCACAAAAGTATTATTAAAATGTAATTTTCAGTCTCCCAAGGTAAGTCAGAAAGGTTTAGTTGTGGAAAGATTCAATATTTTTACCCTCTCGGCGTTCCTTTGCACCTCTCAGTGCAAATTCTAGTAAGATATTTCATTCACGTCTCATTTTGTTTATTTATTAATAATATATTTCATTCACATCAATATGAAATATCTCATTCACATCATTTAAAATTTCGGCTTATTAATCTTATTATATTTTTTCAAAAAAATTATCCAATATCCTATCTTATATTTCTATAATTATGTTTTATAATTTTTATTATATTTTCTCAAATAATTAAATAATTATCCAATATCCTATCTTATAAATTTATAATTATATTTTATAATTCTTATATAGTCATAAAAAAACCTATATCACTCAAATAAACATAATATTATTATTATAAAATTAGAAATTTATGGAAATAAATATAATAATATTATTATAAAATTTTATGGACCATACTTAAATTTCAAAGAATCTCTCCAATTTTAAATGGGATCCATTCCATGAAATAAAAAGGAATTTTTCATTCATAGTAAACAAAATTACATTCTAGATCTTGTTACAAAAAATGAATTTAAGGGATTCATGGGATCCATCACATGAAATAGGAAGAATTTTGCATTCATAGTAAAAAAAATTACATTCCATAGCTTGTCAAAAACAATGAACTTAGAGAATTTTAAAGGATGTTGTATGGAGGTTTTTTTCCATCTAGTCCAAAACAATTATAAGTTTATTGTTGATATTATATTATCATTAATAGGGATGTAATGTGGAAATTATATTTTAATTAACATCATATTTACTCACTCTAAACAATGTCATATGATCAATTTATTTTAATAACAACCATTATGAATTTTAACTCTACACATTATACTAGGATATTTTAAAGAGAAAAACAACTCTAATACATCAATTGCCAATGTTGAAAAATACAACAACCTTGTCAATATCACACCCAAAACCAATACAAACCCAAAGCTAATGTGGCAAAAAATTGACATGATAGTACTAACATTCCATATACAAAATAAGTCATGAAAAAACAGATCAAACAACTTAGATTTGGAGTTTATGGAAGAACAAACTCAAAATAAAGATAAGCCATTTATATTTTTAATGTTTGTATGGAACACACAAAAATGTACATTACCAGATTTTGATGCGTTCAACATTTTCTCTTTTCTCCAGTGAGATCATGGTTTCCTTTAATACCTGTCATAATATGCATTCCATTATACATAGATTATATGAATTTTACACCCAAAAACCGTCTTAATACTTGATCCCTTAAAGTGCAGTGGACAAACTATCTTTTCAGGGATTTGCTGCTCAATTCTAGGTAGACTGACACACCTTACCTCCTGGAACAGAGTGTTAAACAATCCTAACGCCTCTTTTCCATTGACAGAGTGCACCGCTGACACTTGTATCCTAATCACAAGGAGTGCCGACGCACCTAGCCCACTTGAAGAGAGCATTAGTAGTGCAAAAAGGGAAAAAAAGAGAAGATTTGAGGAACTTCTAAACAAAATTCCTTGTGGAGGAGGATCCCAACTGCTTAGGACATGTGTCACTCAAGATCTTATCCCCTAAGGATCATTCCCTACCTTCCTCCCAAAATATCTCAACCCCTTTAGGCTTCCTTTGGCCTATAAAATCAAGCTACATGGACCATGTGAGGGCGAGACCAAGAGAGCATCTTCATGTTGCTGGAATTATAGCTAGTGTAGGAGGAAAGAAAGTGTCATTCAGAGTGAGGCTTGTCAAATCTTGTAGAGTGTATGTAAGACCGATGTTGAAAGTATTGAGAGATTGAGGCTTCAACTTCAAGGCTTCGTTTGTAGCTTCTTAATATTCTAATTATAAATACAAACATGTTCTCCTTTTCCATAAATGATTTGTGTTAATATCATTTGTTTATTACTCTTTCCCTTGACTATTAGTATAGATATTTGGATTGTCTTGTTCCTTTCACCCTTTTGTCTTGTTCTTCATACTATTTGTAGGTACATTTGATCACAAAGCATATGTAAGGCAAGGAAAACCTCCATCATTGAGGTAAGGAAAGATTAAACATTCAAGTAATTCAATTATCTAGGAGAAGGATGCATCTTTGTGATTTTTTGTTCTAGATCTGCCCCATGTAGGCTAGGGGAACAAATTATGTCCGCACTGATTGAAATATTCCTGGTAACAAAATTGGTGACCATAATGGGGAAAATATCCAATCTTTATATCACACTTGATTACAAGAATATGAAAAATTTTCTTACTCATTTAAAGAGTTAAGGTGAGTAATCTACCTTACTTCATTCTGATTTTCCTTCTCTAGTTCGTGTTTTTACTTACCATAATTCCAGTTTGATCCACATTGGGCTATCATGAATATTATTTGGATTTTTGTTCTCTAGATCTGCTGACGCACCTAGGTATGCTTGATAGAGTTCCAAACCCTTGCTAATGCACCTAGGTATCCTTGATAGAGCATCAGACCCATGTTGACGCTTGTTTCCCATTGTCATCCAACGATGACGACACCTTCTTCCCAGAGTCAGAAAGTGTTGCTTACGCCTTCTACAGAGTAGCAGAGTGCTCCGATCAGTGTACGATTCCCTATTTTTTCCCTTCAGGGTGTGCCAAGGTAGGATTTCTCCAGCTCCAGAGTCTTTCTTTCAAATTTTTTTGTCTTTATTTGGGTTTGGTCAATTTTCTTCCCTTCTCATTGAAAGGTCTTGTTGTGTGTTTTATCCTAGATGTGCTTTTTAATCTTAGATGTTAAGAATTTGTCTTAGTAGGATCTACAAAATTGAATGAGTTTTGTGCAAAAAATGGATTTCAGGTGTATGGTTTGTAGACTAGTCTTTTAGGATCCCTTTACAGATCCGTGAAAATAAAAAATAGTACTTCTTCTCTACTTTTGCAATAAGATTTTTTACATTTCTTTAATCGAAATCATATAATAATAAAAAAAATTGATTTCTTTCTTTTGGTTTGGATAGATCATTAGAATTTTTTTTTAATAAGATTAGAGAAAATAGGAATTCCTGCAATACAGAGTCTTTTCCTTTCGTAGTAGAAGAGATTTTAAACAATAGCCATAGAGTTTTTCTTGTTTTGAAGCCGAGGAAATGATTTGTTTGGATCACATGGTTGTATTCTTATGTTTTGGAAAAAGAACATCTCTCTCTCTCTAGATATATTTCATCGAAAGGAAAATTGCATGAGCATTTAGATAATTTGAATATTGTAATTTACTTCATATTCCACAAAAATTCACTAACCATCAAGATAAAATTGAATAGTAGCTTAGGTTAAAATTCTTAGTAATTTGAGTGATAGGTTAGAAGATGTGCTCTAGCGTCTATAAATATAGGAGCTGTCATTTATTTTCCTGCACCGCATCCTAGGGATCGTGTGGTTCTTCCACATATCAATCAGTATACTGAACGAATTTTCATGTACCGTCGAGGTATATAAAAATGTTCTTCACATACTTGATAGTATATCAGAAGGTTTCTTTCGAACAATTGTTCATGACACAACACTAATACGGACTTGAACTCCCCAATACCTTGTGTATATAGGGAGACCCTTCTAGGAACCAATACTAACTGAGAAAATCCTTTTCGTCTTCCTATTGGAGAAATACACCGAGAACAACACCCAGGGAACTACTACAACATGGAATCCATGTAGTGGAGTATTTAGGCAAGGGTACGGTCCCAATCCTCCTTGTGGGATTTTATTGTTGGACCCTACGGTATATCATGAGTTGAAATGACTTAAAAATCCTAGTGAGGTTCCGGCTTATTCCATCCCCTCCTATCACTTAAGTTTTCTTGTAACCTTAGCTTGCATAGAATTGTTTGTGTGTTCCTTTTTTAGTAGTGAATCTTTAGAGTAGAAATGTTTAGCCAACATTCTGTATGAACCACCTGTGAGGAGATCTCACATATTGTAGGGTCTACTGCCTAAATTTCCTCCCACCATGAAAGAAAGACAAGGAGTGACCATGGATCAACCCGGCACTACTGATCCTTCTGTGGAAGTTCTCATATTTGTTGAATCGAGAAAAGAGTATTATTCTACCGAGAATCCACCTACTGCTACCTTGGTATTGGTACAATTTCCCCCTTCACATGATTCAACTTTTCACTTTTCTATGGAAGGTCATTTTGGTGCACGATATTGGGTGTTATCCCCACCCTCTGATGACCTAGTGGCATTAGAATTTGGTCCAACTGCTCCTTTTTGGGATACTTCTTTGGGATGAACCATTTTTGAGTATGACACCACTGCTTTAACTGATGTTACCTCCCACCTAGTTCAAGGTTGTTGCTATATAATGATGATTATTTTAGACCCATCCATGATATGGTGTCCAATTTACGTGTAAGGGGAGAAACCATATGAAGGAGAAGTGTTTCTCCTTTGTGAAGCCATTCAGAAATAGCCACCCCTAAACACCACCTGCCCCTGTTCAGTATAATTTTGCTATGGTATATGGAATATCGGTTCAAAATGTAGTTTCCTATGATCCCAACCAACCTTCTATGCCTTCCCTATCAGCTCAAATTATCTCATTTATCCCTAGTTCTCCTATTAATCCTATCACTAGAGGGAAATCCCTAAGACCAACTGTCCCCACGACCATAAGAACTAGTCCAAGTCAAGGGAAGAATGCTTCTCTAGGGAATCCCATTGCTGGGCCACCTTCCAATGCTGTAAAAAGAGTGGTTCCTTCCTCCACACCGAGAAAACCAATGTCCAACCAACCCACATGGGGATAAATTCACCTAGGAAATCAATAGGTAATGGTCACCCAAAATTACCAACTTGTTTCCTTGATAAAAAAATTTCCCGACAACCCTTATCTTGATAATCCTTATACCCCATGGGGAAAACCTAATTCTTTGAATTTCCCTACTTACAGAATCCCATTTGCAAATGTTTACAGAATTCCATTTGGAACTACCCCATTTGGAGGTCTTCCTAGAGGTCCCCCGCCCTGGGGACCACCCAGAGGCCTCTCGCATGCATGACTGCTATATGGAGTTTGTCCATATGGAGGAAAACCACCTATAGGTCCTTTGTATGGAGGTCCTCTATATGGAAGTCCTCCATATGGAGTTCCACCACTTGTAGGTACACCAACAGGAGGTCCACCAGTTGTAGGTCCACCACCTGGAGGTACACCACCTAGAAGTATTCCACCTAGATTTACACCAGATGGAGGGCCACCATATGGAGGATCACCACTAGGAGGCCCACCACTTGGGGGCCCACCTAGGGGACCATCAAGTAGCACGCTTGGAAGCCAACTTTTAACCTAACCCTCCTGTGATTGGAGGATCATCAATTCCATTTTATCAATTTGATTACAACCATACTGCTGTTCAAATACCTTCTCAATAATACTAGTATCCACAACAAAATCAACAGCTTCCCTTTCTAGTTACACATGATCTGCAATTATTGCATTTGATCAATGATCCTATTCATCACAATCCTTCATTGCCTACTATTCCAGTGAAATTTCCTTCGGATATACCTAAGTTTGATGGAAAATATGGTGAGGACCCAAAGAACCATCCAATGACTTATCATTTATGGTGTTCTCCCAACTCTATAATGGATGGTTCGATTTGTTTGAGTTTGTTTCAAAGGACTATCACCGGAACTGCCTCCTAATGGTATATAGAATTAACTCAGCACTCTATCTGGGACTTTAACACCTTAACGATGGCGTTTTTAACACACTTTCAACTCCCAATATGATATGCAATGGGTACAAATCGTTTAACTTCCCATTGTCAAACCACTTCCACCCATATATTTGATCATATACATGATTGGAGACAATGTCATAGGTTGATGAAAGAACTTATTCCCAACCAATTACTTTCTGATTAACTTACTAAGTCTTTTCTTCTACCTATTGCTTGGGATGTTTCCATGGGAGGTTCCATCACCGAAGAGAAAGCAATAATACGATCTCATTACCTAGACTTGGTTTATTCCTAGTTAGGTACTCTTTATTATTTGATCCTCCATTCTCTCCTTCCTACTTCATATCCCTCAAGACCTTCAACAGATCCACTCATTGATGGTGTTATTGTCTCTATCTAGACACAACTAATGACTAAATCCCCAAAAAATAAAAACCAACCTGCTAGTCAGATTGTCGCAAATCCCGAAACCACCCCTCCTGTTGTTTCCTCCACTGAGGTTAATTCCATTCAATCCTTGGAATATTCGAGAATGAATAAAAAGGAAAGAATAAATAAATAAAGTATGAAAATAAACATATAACAATAAAACACAAAATCATGATGCTGACTCCAAGAAAAAGACTCAACGTAAAGTTTCCATGCCTCATATGTGGAGGCGACCACTTCACCAAGTAATTTCCTCGGCATGAAGATGTCAGCTAGTTCTTGAAAAATTCTCCTACCCCGGCAGTCTTAACTGATTCTTTCCCTACCCAGCAACAGTTGATTGACCATTAATCTTTGCATGGGTCTTCCTCATCCTATATAGATGAGGTTAAAATGATGTATAGTGAAACGCTTAACCTTACTACCAGATCCCAGACCTATGACCCACCTCCAAAAAAGAAAGACGATAACTCTCCATCTAATAATCCTACAGTTTCCACTCTTCCCCCTACCAACAATCTTCATATTAAAAGACCTGACATCCTTGACACTTTTTTTCGGCTACCAAAGAGTACAATTCAAAAATCAGTATTTAACCCTAATGGGAGGGATGCTCAATACTACAATGTAGTCGAATATTTGACCCAAGAACCATGTTCTATGTCTACCCTCGAAGTGCTCTAAACATTCCCTATGCAAAGGAAAAACTTGTTGCTGATTGTCAGAGCTATGGATCCTAAAAATAATAATGTTATCGCCTTTAAAATGGATGATTTTAAGTCGATACTCTCCCATCAGTTAGCTTTTCGATTATCTATGAAAGTTATTGGGAAGAAATTCCATTCCACTGTGTTAGAAGAAGGGTCCTTGACTTTTTTCATGTATCTATCATGCTAGAGAGTGATTCAATCTCCTGAGATCAACCGTTCACCTACAAATTTGAAGGCCTTTGATGGTCATGGTTTTCAGCCCTATGGACTATTTCCCTCCCTCCAGGTTGAACTAGGGTGAAAATTAGTGTCCATTAAAATAGAAGTTGTCGATGCTCCATTAGACTAGAATATTCTCTTGGGTAGGAATCGGTTCTATGCTATGCAGGATGCTGCCTAATTTTTGTTCCAAATAGTCCAGTTCCCATTACAGGGAGATATCATTACGATTAACCAATTATATTTTTGTTCCTCGGACACGAGCTCTAATTCTGCGAATAATGTCCTACTTTTATTTTCTATGACCCTGCAATACCTGGACATAGGCATAGGTATTCTCAAATATTCCTCACTCATGGGAATATTCCCATTATATAATCCTCCCCCTACTCAGACCACGTCTGGGAACATGATCTCTTCTAAGATTCATGATACTTCAGACAAAGGAAAATCAATTGTTGATTCGACATAATTTACTCATTTTGAATAAACTTACTAGGATATCCAGTCCACCAGTGACCCCACCATTAATGATCATCTTTTGGTGGCATCTGATCCTTATCACCTACCATATTGGTTAGATTCCCCACCCATCTCTACATTGTCTTTTTCAAACTCTTCCATCAAATGAATCAATCATGGAAGTCATGTCTTTAGAAGAGATGTCATGGAAAGACCATCATCATCGATCCTATTTCCTCCTTGATTACCATATGGTAGAAGACCATTTTGAAACAATGGTTTCATCTAATATTATAACTACTCCACAATCATTGGTACTCATCCACATGTTGAGTTCAAGGGTAATCTGAGAAATATTACTAAGACCATATTGGCCGATATATTAGTGAATCTCAGAGTTGTAGAAAAATATCCACATAGGCCAAAATTCTTCTACTTCAGAACTTAGGTCCTATACGACCCTTTTCAATGAATTTAGAGATAGTTTTGCTTAGACGCATGAAGAAATTGTAGGATACATCCTTCAATCGTGGTTCGTGAGATTACAAGTTACCCTGATGCCAAACCGGTCTGTTAGAAATTTTGTCAGGTTGATCCACAGAAATCAACAGTAATTAAGGAATAAATTGAGAAACTTCTTAAGGTTGGGTTCATCTACCCAGTACCATTGATAGAATGGGTTTCTAAAATTTGTCCCCATAAACAAAAGACCTGGAAGAATTATGGTTTGTATCGATTTTTGAGACCTTGATAGGTTTTGTGCTAAGGACAAATTCCCTGGTCCTTATATCAATCAAATCATTGATAATTGTGCCATAAGAGTCATCTTCTCATTCATGGATGGATTTTCTAGCTATAATCAGATAGAGATACTCATATCTGATCAACATAAAATGACCTTCATTTTCCCATTGGGGACCTTTGCCTATAAGGAGTTACCTTTTGGATCAAAGAACGTTGGGGCTTCCTTCCAACACAATATTTCCTACACTTTCCATGACATCAAACACATCATGGAACCTTACCTCGATGATTTTCCAGCCCACTCACAGGATCGAGATCATCATGTTGACCATCTCAGAGCCATTTTTCTCAAATGTCTCCATTACAACATACGATTGAATCCACATAAGTGTGGTTTTTGTGTTGATACTGGCATAATTCTTGGCTTCATCATTTCCTAGGATTGAATCCATATATACCCACTGAAAATTGAATCCATCTTGGCCCTACCCCCATCTACAAATGTTACTGAACTTCAAATTTTGGAAGGGAAGGAAAACTTTTTGCATCAATTCGTTTGTAACTACGCTGAAAAAAACCATGGTTTCATGTGTCTGTCAAAAAAGGACACGCCCTTTGTTTGGGATGACCTTGCATAGCATGCATTTTACACTCTCAAACACACCATTACCCATGCACCAATCCTGTAACCACTCGATTATACTAGGGATTACTCCTTGTACGTGGTTGCATCATTAACCACCATTGGCATGGTACTAGTTCAAGTATATGTTCATGGCCATGAACATGTGATTTACTACCTTAGTAAGAGTCTTCTCAACTATAAAACCCGTTATTCACATGTGGATAAGTTAGCTCTAGCCACGGTCATCGCGGTCCAAAAAATTTCGTCACTACCTCCTTCTCCACACCACTACCATGTATGCAGAATCAAACCCCATGTATTACATCTTGACTTGTCATGTTTCATCAAATGTTGACATTTGAAAATATGTCTTTCTCCATCTGAATAAATTTTTCCATTATCACCATCCAAATAAAAAAAAATTCACATAAATTGACATGGCATTAAACATAAGGCATAAAATTGCCTTCCTAATACACTTTGAATTAGCAATGTAAGAGAGGTGAATGAGAATAAAAGAATGATACTAATTGTCATATTAGCTGAAGTTGTTATTTATGCTTGAGAATGAATCCTATTTAATCCTTCCATTCATTATTTAGTCCCTTGATTCATAGAAGCAGTTTCATAATCTCCTAAAAATATCACAATACCAAGAATCACCATCCCTGTTGGTAGGAATATCTTCATCGAAGAGAAGGAACAATGTTGGGAAGGACTTAAAGGAGAATGTTGGGTAATTGAGCAGGGGTAAGAAATATCCTCATCAAAGAAAAGGAATAATGTTGGGAATTATTTAAAGGACGATGTTGTGGAATTGGGAAGGAGTAAGAGGGATTCTTCAAGTCTAAATTCTTAGGATTTCAACTTCAATATGGATCTAGACCCATGGCTAGTGGATTATTTTGAAGATAGAATTATTGAAGACATAAACTTGGTTAGTTTTTATAATGGTTCAGCCTTAATAAAAAAAATTCTTAATTTTCCTAGGGGTGTGGGAAAGGACTTAGTTGTGAATCCCAAAATTTTAGAATATGGGTCTCTGGTGCCCATGTTTGGTTGTCCCACAGTTGTCCCCACAGTAGATATGTGAGGATGTTACATTTTAAGTTAGGCTTATGGTCGAGGACCTTTCAAGTAGTACTATTAGGGTTGAATTTCAATGTGATAATAGATTTGGTGTTGTGTGTCTAAATTTGCAATGTATTCACATGTCTCTTGATTCTATGTTGTATGTGGATCCTTGAATATCAATCAAACATTATTTAGAGAGAGGAAAAGTATCATATCCTAATAATTTATGGGTGAAGGGATCTGGGTTTGTGGGAGGATTCTTGTTGGTCGATGAGTTGATGGGTTTTAAGAAACTAACCAAAACATCGAGCATGCAAAGCAAGTGTAGGGAACTCATGAAGATGATAGAGGGGAAAGTGAGGCTAGTTGTTCAGGATGATTTGCAGGTTGAGTAGGTAATAAAATTTCTCTCTCTAATTCAATAAGTTCAAGGGATAAATATTTAACATGGAATCCTTGAACGGATGAATCTAATCACAATGGGGTCCTTTGCTCAGTTATTAACCATTGTTCCAAATATTACCACATAGTTGGTTGGGTTTCAACTTCATGTCAAATTCCAGTGAAAAAAATATCTTAGGAGGTGTTTGGTTTGAAGTAATTCCCTATTTTTAACTTAAAAGATGAAATCTATGTTTTAACCCGCAATCAAAGGTGTCTACCAACACCTCGATCTGAGTTAAATTCCCATGGTCTCTTTTGGAGATATGGGACAATAGAAGCATAAAAGTTAAAGGAAACATCTTGGGTAAGATAGGGAAGGTTGATGATGCTTTTAAAACAAGTGTATGTAGAACTATGGATAAATTTCTGGTGGAGATAGATGTGAAGGAGGTTTTTATGACTCTGTAGAGGTGGTAGTTGGAAACATATGCTACTTCCAACACTTTGACTACATGAATGTAACCTTTTAGTGTTCCAAATTCCACATATATATATACAAATTTTGAAGAATCATGATAGTAAGTCTTTGTTGAAAATAGTTTGGAGAAATACGGGTTCAAGGGCTTCCAAACCAATACCCAACATGGCTTCAATAGAAGAGTTTATTCTTGGGTGGATGGAGAAAGTAGAAAAAGGGGTGGAAAATAATTATGCTATTCTTCATGATAACTTAATTGTTGTCACTATCAATGTTCCTATTCACACCCTGGTGGGCGTTGAAGGGTCAAATGAAGTAGAAGATTCATCAAAGGATTGCTTGGATGACATGCAAATGGGAAATTAGGCATGCACAAGCATCAATGACTTATGGTATCTACTGGTTAGTTATCCTTCTCTACTAGTATTTTTAAAATGATTTGTGGTCTACCTCCTCTTGTTTGAACCTTAATAAGGGGGAATTAGGAAATTCCTCTGTTTGTCCTTCTATGTAATGTCTCCCATTCTTCCTCAACTCTATCCTTTAATCAATATGCATCTATTAGAAATAAGGAGGGAGAGAATCCGAGTTGATAGAAATCCATAATAGTATTCTACGAGGGAGATTTTACTAACTCAATCCTATATTAACAATCAAAATTGACACATGTACCTTGTCATTAGTTTCATGACCATTTTACATCAACATCTATAGTTTTAGCACCATTTTCACCCCCATCTTATCCATATGACTTGAGGAATGACTAAATGACCAAAAAATTGAAATTCAACACCCAAAATTGACCATAACTAACAAATCATGTTTTCTCCTTGTAAAGGAGAAACTCCAGGTCACACATTTTGACCTAATACCGAGCACCTGGTTAAAAAAGGTGCATATTCATTTATCATTCATAATTTTTTGCCTCCTCAAGGTAGGTAGTGGCCAAAAGTGGACACATACAATTGACATAGTTATAATTAACCACTGCTCTAATCCTCTCAAACCCTAACCTCTCCACTAAGTGATCAATGGAATGGAGAGCATACACATCAGATCTATATCTTATTTTTGTCAAATTTAGTGCATAGAAAATAAGGCATTATGGTCACCATTTCATATCTATTCCTCCATATTCTAAAAGTGTTGTTTGACAAAGTGTCCTCTGACACATAACTTTATTAATGAAGAAGGAAAATAATTACATCACAAAGATGTGAGGGCTAAGTCCCGAAAGATTACCTCACATGGAAAACTCGATGGATTTAAATATCCAAAGAGTAAAAAATAATTTACCGTTACTGAAACTAACTAAGGGACACCTCACATAATCACATGAGTGTGTAGATGCCCTTTTACATTTATTAAACTAAACTTCTAAACATAACATTTTGGATCATAATTCCTAACAATCCCCCCTTTGATCCAAAAATTCTTTTGAACAAATACCAAGTTCATTTCTAAACTTATCAAATTTGACCCTTCCAAGAGATTTTGTAAAAATATCTCCAGTTTGATCTTCTGATGGACAATACTTTGGCTTGATGATTTGTTTGACAATGAGAGATCGAATGTAATGATACTTAGTATCCACATGCTTAGTCTTTGAATGAAAAAAATATTTTTGGCTAACTTGATTGCTAATTGATTATCAATAAATAATGAAGTTTCTTCTTTCTGATCAACTTTGAGGTCTTGCAAAATCCTTCTTAACCAAACAATCTCACAAGCGACTTCCCAAGCTGAAATATATTCTACTTCTGCTGTAGAATTCGCAATTGTATCCTGCTTTTTACAACTCCATGCCACTGCAGCTGATCCCATATTCATTAAGTAACCCGAAGTAGATGCCCTATCATCAACATCTCTAGCAAAATCCGCATCTGAATAGCCAACAAGCTTGAAATTTTTGTTCAAGTCCAAAATCCTTTATTCCTTGAAGATACTTTAACACCCTTTTTGCTGCATTCCAATGAATTTCTCTAGGTTCCTGCATATATCTGGAAAGTATGCTGATTGCATAAGATAGATCAGGACGAGTATTCATCAAGTAAATGAAACATCCAATTAACTGTCGATATCTAGTACAATTTACAAGTTCCCCCCCTTCAAACTTAGAAAGTTTTAAAATTTTTCTCAATGGGAGTAATCGCTGGTTTACATTCCTCCATTCCAAACTTCTTCAATAATCCAGAAATGTACTAAGCTTGAGAAATAAATATGCTTCGTTCCCGATGCTTTACTTCAACTCCAAGACAGTAATGAAGTAATCCCAAGTCTGTCATTTCAAAACCTGTTTGAAGTTCTTGCTTAACCTGAAATATATGATCATTATTGTTACCTGTTATGAGAAAATCATCAACATACATAACCAAGATGACTAAGTTGTTTTCCTGGATTTGAACATAGAAAGTATCATTTGACTCACTACGAAGAAAACCAACTTTCTGTAGGTAGGCATCCATTTTTGCATACCAAGCTCTAGGAGACTATCTCAATCCATATAATGCCTTAACCAGTTTACAAATTTGATTTTCTTTCCCTGGAACCTCAAAACCAAGAAGTTGAGTCATATAAACATCCTCTTGCAAATCACCATTTAGAAATGCACTTTTTACATCCATTTGATGCACTTTCCATCCATTTTGTGTAGCTAAATCTAGCACAATCCTGATAGTATTCCATTTCGCTGTTGGAGCAAAAGTTTCTTCATAATCAATCCCTTCTTTCTGAGCAAAACCCTTTGCCACCAATCTTTCCTTATATTTATCAATATCTCCATTTGCTTTGTACTTAATTTTGTAAACCCACTTACAACCAATGGGTTTAACATCATGTGGACAATCAACAATTTTCCAAGACTGATTCTTCATTACTGCATCATACTCACTTTTCATTGCTATTTTCCATTCATCATATTCAACTGCTTCATTAAAAGTAGCTGGTTCAACAACTGAAAGAGCAAAATTTTCTGAACCCATATTAGAACTCCTTGTACCTGTTTTGCCTTTTTCATCAGACTTAACATCCTGAAGTAGCTTAGTTTCCCATTTTGGTTTCTTCTTTTCAATGTTAACTTGATTTGAATCATCCAAGTTAACTTGTGAAGAATTAAAAGTATCTTCAACCTATTCATCATCCTGTACTTCTGAAGTGAGATCAAACCATTGTTCATCCCTTGTCTTATTTAAGTGTTGCATCCTTAATTGTTCCTTAGTTACTTTTTCCTCTAAGTGACTAAGTTGTTTTTCAACCTCTTCTATACTTAAAATTTTTGTTTCATCAAAAATCACATCCCTGTTGACAATAAACTTTCCATCTGACAAAATCCTATACCCCTTTTTCTCATCGGAATAACCAATCAACATGCACTTAACACTTCTAGACTCTAACTTCTTTCGCTTTTCTTTTGGGACAAGTGCATAACAAACTGAACCAAAAACTCTCAAATGTTTGACCATAGGTTTTAATCCATACCAAGCCTCAAAAGGAGTTATTCCATCAAGTGATGATGAAGGAGATCGATTCCTCAAATAAACTGCTGTATGAACTACTTCTACCCTATAACATGAATTCAACCCTTTGAAAAATAACATTGCTCTAGCCATGCCCAATAAAGTCTGATTCATCCTTTCTGATACTCCATTTTTCTGTGGAGTATAAAAATTGGTCAATTGTCTTTTAATCCCTTTTTCCTGAAAATAAGTCAAAAATGATTTGATGTAAACTCACCACCATTATCAGTTCTCAAAGTAGCAATCTTTTCCTTTGTCGCTATTTCAACCAAATTTTGAAATGACTGAAACTTTTCAAACACTTCTGATTTTTCCTTCAAGAAATACACCCAAACCATCCTGCTAAAATCATCAATAAACAACAAAAAATATTTACAACCACCAAGTGAAGTTTCCAAAGGACCACAAACATCACTATGAACAAGCTGTAATCTCCTTGTTGCTCTCCAAGTGCTTTTTGAAAAAGCTATCCTTCTTTGTTTTCCATAAATGCAAGCTTCACACTTTGCATTTGCCTTCTAAAAAGTAGGCAACCCCTTTACCATTCCTTGTTGTTGGAGCTGTACAAGACTATCAACATTCAAGTGCCCAAAATGAATGTGCCACAATCTGATAGGTGAAACATCAGTTTCAACTAAACCTGCAAATTCCTTCAAATGTTCCTTTGATCTAGGAATGACTGTTCCCTTCATCCTAAGAATATTTCCGTCTTCATAACCTGTCATAACTGTTTTGTATGCATCCTTTTTTGAATTAACCAAAAGGATACCATCTTCCATTACAATCTGATGTCCTAATTGGCGAATGAAAACTAAAGACAACAAATTTTTCTTAAATGTAGGCACATACCAAACATTAGAAATCAATCTTTCTCCAATTCCTGGCAAGTCAACCTTGACTGTTCCTTTTCCATGTGGTAAATGAATAGAATCATCTGCAAGAAAAAATGAATTTAAATGACAATCTTCATAACTCCAAAATAAATCTTTCTTGTATGTCATAAGCTGAGTAGCCCCTGTATCCATAATCCAAGCATCTTCAAAATCATTTTTGAAACAATAAGAAGACTGAACAAAATTTGTTGATTCCAACTAATGAACTTAAACAAAATCCATTGATTCTGATTATCCAAGTGTTGTAAAAACATATTTGCAATTTTCACTATCGTCTGCATGAGCATAATGTGCCACTGACGAAGATTCTTTAGATTCTCTTTATTTTATAATTTTTTCAAATGGAACTCTACCGTCTGAAGCATAATGTCCAACTCTATTACAATAAAAACATGTGACCTGTTTATTACCTCTTCCTCTTATAGAGACCTGTTGGTTTTCTGAACCGCTTCCTCTTTCAGAAAACTGTGATTGTGTACTTTCTGATTCTTTAGAACCTCTTCCTTGATTTCTTCCTCTTCCTCTTCAATGGCCTCTTCCTCTTCCAAAACCATGACCATGACCTCTGTTTGAATTTTGAAAATATTTCTGATCATTTCCCTTTCGATGATTACCTGAAGACTGTTTGCTAGTACTTGCGACCAAAACATCTTCTCATGCTTGCTTTGTTTTACCAAAAGTTTTGTCATGTGTGGCAAGTAATTCTCTTAGTGCGTCAAAAGAATTATTATCCAATTTATTTGTAATCTGTAAAGTTTCCAAAAAATGCTTATATGTCTCAGGAAATCCTACGATCAAAATGGTCACAATCATGCTATCCTCAATTATACTAAAACCCGATTTATTTGATTCTCAAAGTGAAGCTAAGAAAATTGATCTTCAATTGAAGTTGTTTCAACAAAAAATTTCTTCAAGAGGTGACCACGCACTAGAACTATTTTCAATATGCACATAAATATCATCAGAAACAGTACTATGAATCAATGCTAAGGCCGTCTCATCTTTTAGTTCCCATTTTGCAAGCTGATCAGGAATAGTCGGTTTGGTAGGCTGAGCATTACAAACACCCTTCCACAACTCATTGTAAATAAGAGTGCTTTGAATATGACGACTCCAAACTTTATAATTTTTCGATCCTTCCAATTTGTCAGATTCATTAAAAAGACTTACAACTTTAGACATTGTAAAAAAATAAAAATAAACACCTTATAACTCTAGAAGATGTGTGTTATGCAAACCTTATAGCTCCAAGAATTAAAAAAAAAGAAAAGAAAGCACCTTATGTCACGAGAATACACAATCACCTTATATCACCAATAGAAGATTTTATGCAAAAATATCACTACCAACATTACGCATCAACAAGAGTCACCATGAAAGAAATACTACAAGAAACATCACACACCATGCAAAAGAGAGCTATAGGGGCTTGGACTTGACCCACTTATAGCATCAAGAAAAGAATTTGATAGAGCTTCACTTTTCTCTAATCAAACCTTGAGTGAAAATACAAGTACTCCTTATGATGCCAACAATGCTCCTTATTACTCCAATGCCCAATAAAAAATTACACCTTATCACTCCAAAAAATAACAAATCTTTATAGGTGTGTTGAGGCTTGGAAATTCGCAGGCAACAACAGCAAGGAATTCTCCCCAGTCAACGTTCCCAACTAGCCTGTGACTGTTTGGTATAGGGAATCCGTTCGGTTTACGGTCCGGCTACCGTAGGTCAAGTAACAAAAACAAAAGGTTTTCCTGGTTGCGGCTCGGTCCACCGTGTATTTTTCTATTTTTTGACTTAATGTATGATATGCATATGCCTAATTAACCATGCAGGGTGATAAAGGATGCAAGGAGTATTCACAACGTGATGCGCAGGTTCTTACCTCTTGTCTTAGAACTCACAAGCATCTCGATCACATATGCAGCAATAAAATAAAACTAACTATCTATCTATCTATCCCCGGGGAGCAAAATTGTAACTTATTTATGAGTAATGTGTATTGTGCATGCATTATAAAGAGACATTACAGATAGCTAATATTCCTGCCTACAACACATGAATGATTAGAGATATTTAGACAATCAGATAGCCAATTGTTTATGAACAGCATACATTCCTCATGGTGGTAAATCCACAGAATAAACCAGAAATCATTCAAACAAGAACATAGGCTCTAAGAGTTAGAACGATCTCACAGTTAATGGACAAAAAGTTGGAAAAACAAAATAGTTCATCTTTCCGCAATCCACAGCATAACATTTGAAAGTCCCACCAATCTTTCTCCAGTAGGAAAACAATAATTCTTTATTGCAAAAAAAAAAGTAGTTCTTCTTACAATATCGCTTTTCATGTCTAACTGGGAAAAAGCCCTTTCTTACTCTAAGTCTTCTACATTTATACAAAAGGATGATAATGTTGGGCTTCCCACAAATGACCCTTGGGCTTCCCAACTTTTCGCCTCCCAAAATTTCACTTTCCTCAAATGTTTACAAAATCATTACATATTACAAAAGTGAATGATTATTCACGAGGAGGGCCCGGCTTGAGTATTTAGGAATTTATTCCATGCCAAAGCCTCAGAGGCAATGCCTTCAAATGTGCAAGGTTCCAAAAATTGAATGTTTATCTCGAACTTTGCATCCTGGTTCTTGATGGCCTCAATTCTGGCCGCACTTAAACGAAGTTGATCCTCCAATAGCTGCACACTGATGGCGGAATGATCTACTTCATCCCTTAAGGTTCGGTCATCAAGGGCTTTAATGTGCTGTACTTTTGCCTCCTCTTGATGTCTCTTCTACAAAATTTCCACAAATGAATTGTGGTCTAGAAAAACATCAAGCCTCTGCTCAACTTCTACTTGGCACCGGTTGTATGTAATCAGGAGCCTTCTGAAAAATTTTGCACATGCTCCTTTCGTCTTTTTAACACCTTTTTTGAAATCTTCCGCTGTGTTTATAGAAAACTCTACTAAGTCACAATCCTGCTTCAGGGCCGGTCGATCTTTCGGAGGCATCTCTGCAGGAGTTTCTTCATCATTTTCCAACCTTGCCATTCTCGCTGTCAGGACTTCAAGGATGTCCTGAGATCTGTCAACAAAATAAGAGGACGTATCCAAAATTTCCTCTAATCGGTCATCTATTTGCACAACTTTTCATCTCTCTTCTTCTATGGCGGTTTGCAGCTGCAACATCTTGGACTTTTGTGCCAGCACGTGCTCCTTGAAGGGTTGTAGATTGACTTGCTGCTCTTTTGCTGCCTCTAAAGCGGTTGTTAGAGAAGAGATCTGCTCTTGAAGGTTCCTCTCTTGTTCTTGAGCTTGCTTCTCATTTTCCTCCCAGGTGGTTTTTTGCAGCTCTAAGTCTTCTATCCTTCCCAGTAGCTGTTCCTTCTCTAGCCTTAGCTCTTGATACTCTTATTGTACTCTCTCTAGACACTCTTGTGCAGTTTCACTAGCTTGTCTCTCTACTTGGAGGAGCTGCAGTTCATCCTTTGAAGACCTTATCTCTTTTTTCATGTCCTCATATTTCCTCTTCAGCTTATTGCTTTCCTCCCTCTCCTTTCTCAATGTGTCTTTCAGTTGAGCAGAGGACTTCTTGGATTGCTCCAAGTCTGTCATTATCTTGTCCACATTATCTTCTGAAGCATGAATCAGTGCAGCTCTACCTCTAATGGTGAATATTGGATCTCGGTCTATTCCAAATACAACGGGTGTATCTGTTATCATTTTCCCAGGCAGACCTCCTGTGTCAACCTTCCTTTCCGTTCTCTTCACTATCCTCTTTGTCTCCTTGTCATAGAAAACAGTATTAAAATCGGGTATTTCTTCCCCTTTCTTTTGTTCAAAGGGGACTAGTTTCAGTGTAGGGACCACATACTATCCAGGTATGCTGGAAGCTGGTACTTCTGGGTCCTGAACCTTGGGGTTTTCTATGTCCTGGGTCTGACCGCCAGCTGTGTCAGAGGCTAACTGTTCTGTCTTTGTCTGAGTCAGCTTTAGCCTCGCTGCTTCCTGTTTCTGAAGCTCTTCATCAAGCTTCCTTTTCTTTTCTTCTTCTTCATTGCTTGCATCTTCCTCTGCTTTTCTAGCTGCCTCTTGCGCAACTTTTATTTTCTCTTCTTCTTCTCCCTGCAACCACCCTGCAGCTTCTTGTGCCAGCCTTTGGGCTTCCTCATTTCGTTTCCTTGCTTCTTCATCAGCTTTGGCTTGTTCATCCGCTCCCTTTCCACCTTTCGTGGTACTCTTCTCCTTGAACCTTCTCCTCAAGGCTATTATGTTCAATGCATTACGGAAGACGGATTCTTCTCTATCCCAATGGTGGGTGTATTCAAAATGTAGGTTGTTTTCTTCGCAATGTTCAGCTACTTTACTGTGGGAGTCATTTCTATGGAAGGGCATCTCACCAAAATGAAACCTTTCCAACTCTTCTACAAACTCATCCGCTTTCTTCACTCTGGTAAACTTATAACTGCCTAACTTGAAGGGTAAAGGGGGATAGGCAGCCTTCTTGTGCTCAAATAAGAAGCTTCCTATACCATCCAGGAAGACTTGCCTAACCTCCTCCTTGTGAATGATGTAGTCGGTGGCGTATTTGGGCAGTAGAGAGGGTGCTATTGAACTTCCAAACATTCTGAATTATAGGCCATCCTCGGTCAAATAATAATCTGCATACTCCTCAATAACCTGCAATGCCTCTTCTGACATGCAGTCACACTCCTTCAGGAAAATGAGGGTATACAGTGGCATGATGAAATGTTCATAGATCTCTCGGTAATGACTGTGGTACTTGTGCGCCCACAGTGGCTTGTATGTAGCATAAACATGCATCCTCTCCCTGTCCCAGATGCACCTGAGGCCAGGGAAAGGTTGATTGCACAATATACAATCGACAAGTATGGAACTCATGTAGAATTTAGACCTCTTTTGGGACACTCCTCCCAAAGGCGAGGCCATGCAGGCTGAAAGACTGTTTGATACTATGTTGGCCCAGTTGAAAATGGTCCCCTGGGTTGCAACATAAAAAATAATTGGCATCCATTCTAACTTGAAGCTCTTGCCATGAGCTCTTCCAAAAATCATGTTAAACATTAAAGCTATGAACCTGTATGGGGCCCTTAGGCTTCCTGTGTCATACTCTCCCGTATGCCTAGTTCTGAAATGTTTTCCAGGAAACAACATTCTTTTGAGAGTCTCAACAAGGTCCATTCTGATGTTATTTAACCAATCGTCAGACAAGAATACTTGTGCTTCCGGCAGGTGGTAGGCCAGGGATACATATCCTGGGCTATAGGCAGCATAGCCCTGTTTGTCAACATTTTCCATGATCATAGTAGTTACATATTCCCGGGGAAGAATCCAACCAGCCACTTCAGAGCATGGGAAAAGCTCTGGTCTGGTGGCAATATTCATCAGTGAAGATCTCTCTATATTGGCATAAATGCCTTCTTCTTCCAAGCCCATATCAGGCACCTCTCGACGCGTGATCAACATGTATATCTCTCCCGATTGGTACTCAGGTTCTACACTCTATATACACTTGGTGTCTTCATAGATGTATTCGGTTTTGGTAATAACTTCCACTTCAGGATCCTCTTCAACCACAGGGGTCTTCTTCTTCTATCGCTTTGACATTTTGAATTCGGAATCTTCCTGTCATATATGAGATTATAATCATTAAGATATTTCCGCCTAAGTTGCAAACATTGAGACAACCATGTGCAGTGTTTAACTTCGTCTATGTTTAACATGATGGAAAATAATTATATGAAGTAAATATGTGTAAGCTAACATTGTAGTCTAATACCAAAAAAGTTCTATTAACAAATTTCGAGTGGGAAATAAATCTACATTAACATGAAGAAAAATCAGGCTATCTGTAGGCGCCATGGTCATCGCGCTGTGGGGAATGACAGGGGATTCATGTGAGCTTTCAACGGTGCGCCTCAACAAAATACTGCCTATGCAATATAAGGTTGATATAACTATATGTAGTGATATATCCCCTTCCACCGGCTTGGGTTCGAAATCGGCCGTGAACCAGGTTGCGCGGAACAGCGCGGTGAAACGCGACTTGGTCTGAATGATACGGGCAGTACGAAAACAAAAGGGGGGGGGGAAACCGTCCCAAATGCCACAGGAAGGCCCTAAAAACATTTCCCTACCAAAACATCATCACACAGGGCGGATTGGTGCGGACAACATAACGACCGTCTGCACCAAACCCCCCATTCACTAAGCGCAGGGTCGCATAACAAACGGCTGTGGGGAAAAACTACTCTGAGTGTCAAAATTCCCCCCCCCCCCCATGGACAATTATGCTACAGAATCCTCAATATATAGGCGTGTAACTAGCGGGCCAAGGGAGAACGACCGTGGAAAAAAACCAACCGTAGAAAAAAAATCAACCAAAAGCTCGAACGGAACGGGATATGCAACGAGGAGCCTACCTGGCAATGCTGCGTGAATGGCGGGAAGAAAGGCGGTCAAGCTTCCACAGTTGATCCACCTAGACGTGGGTACCGACAACGGGGTCCTTGCGAGCTCGAGAGAACGACAGCACATAAGAGCGACAGATCACGACAGTTGGAAATAGTAATAGAATAACCCATATGGTCGGTCCCGTATATATATATATATATATACAAACATAAGCAGAGGGTGAAAAATATCGGACGGCAGAAAACTATGGATTGGAGGACGCAAAGATAATTCCTTCCACAACGTCGGGTGGCCAAACCACTAATCTATCCGCAGGGATAACCGGGAAACAAATAATAACGCGTCAGAGCTTTAGAACATCGGAGCGATAGCGGAATGGGAGCTGCAACGGCGGAGATATAAAGGATATCACAGTCCGCGATGGGAAAAATCCTGATCGGAGAAAAAACGACTAAATGATCGGAAGGATAATGCTTTCAGCAGCCACAATGGTAGAAGCCCAAGACTTATGGAGCGACGAAAACAACAACGCAAGGTTTGAAAAGTCAAAGTGATAATCGAGAGACTTTGCGATTTGTCGTCCGCAACTGCGGATACCAAAGTAACAACATGTTCCGACTCGGAACCAAAAAAAAACCAGCTGATTGAGCCAAATACATCGGAGAAGAATACGAAGCCAAAGTTGATCATTTCTCCACAACGGCGGGGTTGCAAGCAAATGCTCTTTTGACTCACAAACTTGAAAACGCTTTCTAAGGTAATGATAAATAAAAAGTAAGCAGTGGATCATTTCAAGCATCAGGAAAAAACCTTTATGAAGGATCATTAAGCCAAATCAAAGAAGCAAATCAAACTAATATAAGCAAGAGGAGGGTCCCGAAATTTTTTTGAATTTTGGGAAAATGTTGCAGCTGCAACAATTGGCGACTACCTGGTGAACCCTAGATTTCTGACTTAACTTCTTCCCAGTGCAAGACCGTCTAAATGAAAAGTTGAAATCTTCTAGATGTTTGTATTCCTAAGCTAGCCAAATCATGCATTTAAATCCTTAAGAAGCAGTTCATTCATTGGAAAAAGGTAACATCAGAAATATTTGAAAGTCTGAATAACTCTTTTGAGGCCTACTAAGTGAGATTCATTTTACCCGTCCTTAGGTAGTTTCTAGATTTGACACCACAGGATTGTAACCAATAGTAAATATCATTATCCTTTTGTTCCTCATTCCCATGCCCACTGCACTTTTTTGCCATTTGCGCTTTAGTTCTTTTGAGTCCTCCATATGCCTTTCTTTCTGAATTTTATTCAGGCTCCTCTATCCATAGTGTCCTTTTGTGTGAGAGAAGAATTTACTTTTCGTCTCATGGACGGAGAGGAACTTTTGGCAATTTGAAATTCATGCTTTTGATACTTTACTTTGATATGTATTGTTTCTTTAAGGAGTTTTGACTCTTGATAGCTTTTAGCTTTTCTGAAATCATGGCATGGGATCATTTATATATGATAGACTGTTTACCTTGCTTCCTTTCCATGGGTCCTTTGCTGTCACTCCCTTGGACATTTAAGATGTGAAATGGATGGAGCCTCGAAATAGTATTCCATACCTCTTAATTCTGAGTTATTTAAAGGGGTTAAGTAGGACTTCAATGAATACATGGCCAATTAGGAACACTGCTACTAGAAGACATTCTATGTTTTGAAGCACAGTCTTTTGCTCAAGATTTCAGTTAATTAAGAACCCTGATGTTTCCATTGCAACCAAAAGTTTGCCTCTTTATTAAAAATAAAAAGAACTAGTAACAAAGCATTAAACCAAAAGAAAAACAAAATCAAAGCCATAAACAAAAAGAAAACAGTATCAAGCATTAAAGAAAAACAACATCAATTTATTTATGTACAAAGAAAAAAGAAAAGAAAATGTGTGCCCGCCCTAAAAATTCTTCAGTCCAACGAGTTAAAGGGCTAGGCTGTAGTGTAGGCCAAAAAACCTATCCATGGTCTAAGTGTACCATTTTTGAAATCGAAACCATGTCTACTAATCTACCGTCATCTTTATCAGCCTAAGGAAGTTGAAGGAGCTCAGGCTGATTGTCAATCATAGAACTGGCCTTTCTTGAGGTATGATGTCTTAGTTTAAGCTCGGTTAGATAATTTCCCAGGACAGAATTAGCAGATTCATTACCTTCTCCCAGCTTAGTGACAGTATGCTTCATGTAAGGTTCTCTCGAAATTTTAATCTGATTTGGGGTACCCTTGAGAGGTAACAATAAATGAGACCAGTCTGAATCAAAATAACCTTTTAATCTGGCGGACCAATCTCGGTTGAGAATAAGCCCATATCCACCCGGTATGTCAACCACCATAATGTCAATAAATTGACATATCTTGTTATTTGCAGAAAAGCAAATGAGAACATTTTTCATTTCTCCCACTACTTTGACACCTGTGCTATCTAATTGCACTACTTCCAAGGCTGTGGACTTTGGTTGTCCATTAATCTTTTTGCAAACCTCAAGTGGCATAACATTCACTGATGATCTAGAATCTACCAAGCAATTATGCACATTATGATTCAACATTTCCAGGGTCAAAAGAAAAGGCAGGGTTTCATCTTTTTCTTCCCAACCTGGTTCTATGTCTTCTTCTCCTGGTTGGTTTTGAGTGGGTATATCTTCTTTGAGCTCCTCGATTTCTTCAGTGTTTCCTTCATCAACACCTGTATGTTCTTCCATAAGTTTTACAGGCTCATTGATTGGCTCGGTTTCCTGGTTGACAGTAGTGACTTTAGGTGTTTTATCGTCAACATTCACATCTACCTGTCTCTTGACATTCTCCTGCAATTTTTTAATCTTTGAAATTATTGCATTGTCTTTAATTGTTAGGTCCGTATATTTTGTTGCTGTTGGTGTGCATTCAGATTTAAGAGCTTTCTCTTCTGTGCTGAAAAGCGAGACACCATTCCATAAGAACATGGTATCATTATCTTGTTTTTCTATGATCTGGTTCTTCTCTTCTTCTTTACTACTGTCTTTAGTCAATTTAGAGTCCAGCAGCTTATTCATCACCAATGTCATCGAATTTAACCATTGAGGACAATTCTTTTCAGAATGAGGTTGTTTGTGAAAAGTGTAGAAATTATCCCCCCCTACCTCTGTTATGTTTATTGATGCTGAATTTGGTGGAGGGATTTTCCATTGGTTGTTATCCTCTCTTTTTTGGTAGTAGGGTCTGTAAGTTTTCTGAACTTCCGTTTCTTTCTCCAAATCTATTATTCGGTTGGATAGTTTCTGAATGATTTTCAGCATTCCCTGAAAATCATGTGATCATTCCTCTTTAGGTTTAGACAGCAATAAGGCTCTTTTCCTGGTATTTTTCTCTTCAGGTAGATCAGGATAGTCTGCTATACTTTCTTTTTCAACCTCTACCCTTTCTGCTTCTTCATAAGTCTCTACCAACGTAGGTATGGCTTTCATTTTGGCAAACATGGCCAGCTCAGGTCCTAGGGCTGAGGTATAATATTCAATTAGGACCTTGTCTAAGGGTCTGTCAGCTTCAGAAAAGTTCTTTAGGTATGTTGAAAATCTTTGAATGAAACTATGTACCTTCTCATTCTTCTCTTTTTTTTAAAAACCAAGACCTTTCATTAGCGAGGCATGTGTCTTTTGGGCTACGTACTTAACTCTGAAAATCCTTTCGAAAGTGTCCCAATCAGGAATAGAGTTTGCAGGCAAACTGAAATACCAGGATGCTACTACCCCTTTAAGGGTATGCAGGAATAATATACAAACAACATCTTCATACTCCCCAGCCCTTAACCCTTCTACTGCTAAATAGAAACTTTGCAAGTGGTCATCTACAACAGTCTTTTCATCAGGATCAAACTTAGGCAGCAGGTTATCAAAAGCTTGAGGTAGGTTATGCAATGGAGGTGTGAGGTTTAAAGGTGATCTAGATCTCCAAGCCAGCAGTGGGTTGGGATGATTCACATTTATACCAGCCATGAGCAAGGGTGAACAAATAGGAGTCTGAGTAAGAAACACAGTAAGATGAAACTGGGCTTTCTTGCTTCAAAGGTAGAACCAAAACCTGTTAGTACTTGGGTTAGGTCAAAAGCTTCCAAATATCTGCTGGTGGGGTAATCTTGGGAAAATAAGTTTCCATGGCCAGCCATGCATTGGCGGCCCTCCTTCTAGCACCAGAAACTGTTGAGGCCTGGAAATTCGCAAGAAACAATAGCAAGGGATTCTCCCCAGTCAACGTTCCCAACTAGCCCGTGACTGTTTGGTATAGGGAATCTGTCTGGTTTAGGGTCTGGCTACCGTAGGTCAAGTAACAAAAACAAAAGGTTTTAGCGGTTGCAGCTCGGTCCACCGTGTATTTTTGTATTTTTTTACTTAATGTATGATATGCATATGCCTAATTAACCATGCAGGGTGATAAAGGATGCAAGGAGTATTCACAACGTGATGCGCAGGTTCTTACCTCTCGTCTTAGAACTCACAAGCATCTCGATCACATATGCAACAATAAAATAAAACTAACTATCTATCTATCTATCCCCGGGGAGCAAAATTGTAACTTATTTATGAGTAATGTGTATTGTGCATGCATTATAAAGAGACATTACAGATAGCTGATATTCCTTCCTACAACACATGAACGATTAGAGATATTTAGACAATCAGATAGCCAATTGTTTATGAACAGCATACATTGCTCATGGTGGTAAATCCACAGAATAAACCAGAAATCATTCAAACAAGAACATAGGCTCTAAGAGTTAGAACGATCTCACAGTTAATGGACAAAAAGCTGGAAAAAAAAATAGTTCATCTTTCCGCAATCCACAGCATAACATTTGAAAGTCCCACCAATCTTTCTCCAGCAGGCAAACAATAATTCTTTATTGCAAAAAAAAAGTAGTTCTTCTTACAATATCGCTTTTCATGTCTAACTGGGAAAAATCCCTTTCTTACTCTAAGTCTTCTATATTTATACAAAAGGATGAGACTGTTGGGCTGCCCACAAATGAACCTTGGGCTTCCCAACTTTTCGCATCCCAAAATTTCACTTTCCTCAAATGTTTACAAAGTCGTTACATATTACAAAAGTGAATGATTATTCACGAGGAGGGCCCGGCTTGAGTATTTAGGAATTTATTCCACGCCAAAGCCTCAGAGGCAATGCCTTCAAATGTGCAAGGTTGCAAAAACTGAATGTTTATCTCGAATTTTGCAACCTGGTTCTTGATGGCCTCAATTTTGACCGCACTTAAACAAAGCTGATCCTCCAATAGCTGCACACTGATGGTGGAATGATCTACTTCATCCCTTAAGGTCCGGTCATCAAGGGATTTAATGTGCTGTACTTTTGCCTCCTCCTCTTGATGTCTGTTTTGCAAAATTTCCACAAATGAATTGTGGTCTGGAAAAACATCAAGCCTCTTCTCAGCTTCTACTTGGCACCGGTTGTATGTAATCAGGAGCCTTCTAAAAAATTTTGCACATGCTCCTTTCGTCTTTTTAATATCTTTTTTGAAATCTTCCTCTATGTTTATAGCAAACTCTACTAAGTCATAATCCTGCTTCAGGGCCAGTCGATCTTTCGGAGGCATCTTTGCAGGAGTTTCTTCATCATTTTCCAACCTTGCCATTCTCACTGTTAGGACTTCAAGGACGTCCTGAGATCTGTCAACAAAATAAGAGGACGTCTCCAAAATTTCCTCTAATCGGCCATCTATTTGCACAACTTTGCATCTCTCTTCTTCTATGGCGGTTTGCAGCTGCAACATCTTGGCCTTTTGTGCTGGCACGTGCTCCTTGAAGGGTTGTAGATTGACCTGCTACTCTTTTGCTACTTCTAAAGCAGTTGTTAGAGAAGAGATCTGCTCTTGAAGTTTCCTCTCTTGTTCTTGAGCCTGCTTCTCGTTTGCCTCCCAGGTGGTTCTTTGCAGCTCTAAGTCTTCTATCCTTCCCAGTAGTTGTTCCTTCTCCAGCCTTAGCTCTTGATACTCTTGCTGCACTCTCTCCAGACACTCTTGTGTAGTTTCACTAGCTTGTCTCTCTGCTTGGAGGAGCTGCAGTTCATCCTTTGAAGACCTTATCTCTTTTTTCATGTCCTCATATTTCCTCTTAAGCTTATTGCTTTCCTCCCTCTCCTTTCTCAATGTGTATTTCAGTTTAGTAGAGGACTTCTTGGATTGCTCCAAGTCTGTCATAATCTTGTCCACATTATCTTCGAAAGCATGAATCAGTGCAGCTTTGGCTCTAATGGTGAATCTTGGATCTCGGTCTGTTCCAAATACAACGGGCGTATCCGTTATCATTTTCCCAGGCAGACCTCCTGTGTCAACCTTCCTTTTCGTTCTCTTCACTATCCTCTTTGTCTCCTTGTCATAGAAAATAGTGTCAAAATCAGGTATTTCTTCCCCTTTCTTCTGTTCAAAGTGGACCAGTTTCAGTGTAGGGACCACAGACTGTCCAGGTATGCTGGCAGCCAATACTTCTGGGTCCTGAACCTCGGGTTTTTCTATGTCCTGGGTCTGATCGCCAGCTATGTCAGAGGCTAACTGTTCTGTCTCTGTCTGAGTCAGCTTCAGCCTCGCTGCTTCCTGTTTCTGAAGCTCTTCATCAAGCTTCCTTTTCTTTTCTTCTTCTTCATTGCTTGCATCTTCCTCTGCTTTTCTAGCTTCCTCTTGCGCAGCTTTTCTTTTCTCTTCTTCTTCTCCCTGCAACCACCCTACAGCTTCTTGTGCCAGCCTTTGGGCTTCCTCATTTCGTTTCCTTGCTTCTTCATCAACTTTGGCTTGTTCATCCACTCCCTTCCCACTTTTCGTGGTACTCTTCTTCTTGAACCTTCTCCTCAAGGCTGTTATGTTCAATGCATTACGGAAGACAGATTCTTCTCTATCCCAATGGTGGGTGTATTCAAAATGTACGTTGTTTTCTTTGCAATGTTTAGCTACTTTACTGTGGGAGTCATTTCTATGGAAGGGCATCTCACCAAAATGAAACATTTCCAACTCTTCTACAAACTCATCTACTTTCTTCACTCTGGTAAACTTATAACTGCCTAACTTGAAGGGAAAAGGGGGATAGGCAGCCTTCTTGTGCTCAAATAAGAAGCTTCCTATACCATCCAGGAAGACTTGCCTAACTGCCTCCTTGTGAATGATGTAGTTGGTGGCGTATTTGGGTAGTAGGGAGGGTGCTCTTGAACTTCTAAACATTCTGAAGTATAGGCCATCCTCGGTCAAATAATAATCTGCATACTCCTCAATAACCTACAATGCCTCTTCTGACATGCAGTCACACTCCTTCAGGAAAATGAGGGTATACATTGGCATGATGAACTGTTCACAGATCTCTCGATGATGACTGTGGTACTTGTGCGCCCACAGTGGCTTGTATGCAGCATAAACATGCATCCTCTCCCTATCCCAGATGCACCTGAGGTCGGGGAAAGGTCGATTGCATAATATACAATCGACAAGTATGGAACTCATGTAGAATTCAGACCTCTTTTGGGAAACTCCTCCCAAAGCCGAGGCCATGCAGGCTGAAAGACTGTTTGATACTATGTTGGCCCAGTTGAAAATGGTCCCCTGGGTTGCAACATAAAAAATAATTGGCATCCATTCTAACTTGAAGCTCTTGCCATGAGCTCTTCCAAAAATCCTGTTAAGCATTAAAGCTATGAACTTATATGGGGCCCTTAGGCTTGCTGTGTCATACTCTCCCGTATGCCTAGTTCTGAAATGTTTTCTAGGCAACAGCATTCTTTTGAGAGTTTCAACAAGGTCCATTCTGATGTTATTTAACCAATCATCAGACAAGAATACTTGTGCTTCCGGCAGGTGGTAGGCCAGAGATACATATCCTGGGCTATAGGCAGCATAGTCCTATTTGTCAACATTTTCCAGGATCATAGTAGTTACATTTGCCCAGGGTAGAATCCAACCAATCACTTCAGAGCATGGGAAAAGCTCTGGTCTGGTGGCAATCTTCATTAGTGAAGATCTCTCTATATTGGCATAAATGCCTTCTTCTTCCAAGCCCATATCAGGCACCTCTCGGCATGTGATCAACCTGTATATCTCTCCCCATTGGTACTTAGGTTCTACACCCGATATACACTTGGTGTCTTCATAGATGTATTCAGTTTTGGTAATAAATTCCACTTCAGGATCCTCTTTGACCACAGGGGCCTTCTTCTTCTGTCGCTTTGACATTTTGAATTCGGAATCTTCCTGTCATATATGAGATTATAATCATTAAGATATTTCCTCCTAAGTTGCAAACATTGAGACAACAATGTGCAGTGTTTAACTTCGTCTATGTTTAACATGATGGAAAATAATTATATGAAGTAAATATGTGTAAGCTAACACTGCAGTCTAATACCAAAACAGTTCTATCAACAAATTTCGGGGGGGAAATAAATTTACATTAACATGAAGAAAAATCGGGCTATCTGCAGGCGCCATGGTCATCGTGTTGTGGGGAATGACAGGGGATTCATGCGAGCTTTCGATGGCATGCCTCAACAAAATACCGCCTATGCAATCTAAGGCCAATATAACTATATGCAGTGATATATCCCCTTCCATCGGCTTGGGTTCGAAACCGGCCGTGAACCAGGTTGCGCAGAACAACGCGGTGAAATGCGACTTGGTCTGAAGGATACGGGCAGTACGAAAACAAAAAGGGGGGGGGGGGGAATCATCCCAAATGCCACAGGAAGGCCCTGAAAACCTTTCCCTACCAAAACATCATCACACAGGGCGGATTGGTGCAGACATCATAACGATCGTCTGCACCAAACCCCCCATTCACTAAGCGCAGGGTCGCATTACAAACGGCTATGGGGAAAAACTACTCTGAGTGTCAAAACGCCCCCCCCATGGACAGTTATGCTACAAAATCCTCAATATATAGGTGTGTAACTAACGAGCCAAGGGAGAATGGTTGTCACGAAAAAACCCAACTGTAGAAAAAAAATCAACCAAAAGCTCGAACGGAATGGGATATGCAACGAGGAGCCTACCTGGCAATGCTACGTGAACGGTGGGAAGAAATGCGGTCAAGATTCCACATTTGAGCCACCTGGACGCGGGTACCGACAACGGGGTCCTTGCGAGCTCGAGAGAACGACAACACACAAGAGCGACAGATCACAACAGTTGGAAATAGTAATAGAATAACCCATATGCTCAGTCCCCTATATATATATACAAACATAAGTGGAGGGCAAAAAATATCGGATGGCGAAAAACTATGGATCGGAGGACGCAAAGATAATTCCTTCCGCAACGGCGGGTGGCCAAACCACTAATCTATCTGCGGGGATAACCGAGAAACAAATAATAACGCGATGGAGCTTTAGAACATCAGAGCGATAGCAGAATGGGAGCCGCAACAGCGGAGATATAAAGGATATCATAGTCCGGGATGGGCAAAATCCTGATCGGAGAAAAACGACTAAACGACCAAAAGGATAATGCTTTCAGCAGCCGTAATGGCGGAAGCCCAAGACTTATGGAGCGACGAAAACAACAACGCGAGGTTTAAAAAGTCAAAGCAATAATCGGTAGACTTTGGGATTTGCCGTCCGCAACTGCAGATACCAAAGTAACAACATGTTTCGACTCGGAACGAAAAAAAACAACAACCGATTGAGCCAAATACATCGGAGAAGAATACGAAGCCAAAGTTGATAATTTCTCTGCAACGGCGAGGTTGCAAGCAAATGCTCTTTCGACTCACAAACTTGAAAACGCTTTCTAAGGTAATGATAAATAAAAAATAAGCAGTGGATCGTTTCAAGCATCAGGAAAAAGCCTTTGTGAAGGATCATTAAGCCAAATCAAAGAAGCAAATCAAACTAATATAAGCAAGAGGAGGGTCCCGAAATTTTTTTGAATTTTGGGAAAATGTTGCAGCTGCAACAAGATGAATTGGAGAAATACAATATTATTGAGTGGGAGTTCACAAGTTCCAGTCCCATCAACTCCAAAAATAACCCCTGTTTTGTTTTTTTATTTTATTTTATTTCTCCACCTCTTTTTTTTATTTAATATAAAAAATCTCCAAAAATAAAAAATGAAAAATAAGTTACCTTATCTCTCAAAAAAAAAAACTTATTCAATATAACATAAACATGCATTCATGCACGATCCGAGGCAAAATATATTTACACCATTTTAAACCAGCAGCATTTTCAGGGTACACAACTATCCTTTCAGAAACGAGATCACCTGGTGTTATCCTCCTCCACGCTGGTCTTCATGCTGGTGATTACAATGCTCCATTGCTTCAACACCGGTGCGAATTGGTTGAGGATTGATATTTAACTTTCATGCTGGGTTATGCTGGACGGTCTCTACCTTATCATCTTTAATGCTGGTGTATGCTATGCTCTTCTCCAAAACAAATGTCTCGGTCTCTACGCTGGTCTCTAAAACTGAATTCATCTTTAATGTGGTCTCTAAAACTGAATTCGGTTTTAATGCTGGTGTTCACTTCCTCAACGCCTCCTTCAAAACAATGTTGGGTTACACACAATGTTGTCCACTGCAAGACGTGCGTCCTTCCTATGTTGGCTAGTTCTTTAACGCTCACCTTTTGCTGGAGTTTTTGCTGGATGGTCTCTACGCTGGACAAATAGTGAACTTCCTTCATGCTGGATCTACGCTGGATGGAAACTCTCTTCACACTAGACGATGAACTTTCTTCACGCTTTCACACTGATATTTATGCTAACTCCAAAACAACTCTTCATGCCTACGCTTGACTCTATGCTTGTTCTCTCTCTTCAACACCGGCTATATTTTTTTTTAAATTCACTTCCACAAAATTTTAAATAACCTTGCCTTTAAAAAAAAAATTTACTCTCTCCAAATAAAATGAAAAAGCTAAGGTAAATAAAATATCTTTTGTTCAGATATTTTTTTTTTAGCCCAAAAGAATAGGAAGCAATAACTTACGGTTAAAATTTCACTATTCCAAAACTTTGAAAGTCACCTTCTTCAAACAACCTTTAGCACCTTCCAACCAAATTCCAACCAGACCAAGCTTCAACTGTGTGCTCTGATACCACTTTGACAAAGTGTCCTCAGACACATAACTTTATTAATGAAGAAGGAAAATAATTACATCACAAATATGTGAGGGCTAAGTCTCGAAAGATTACCTCACATGGAAAACTCGATGGATTTAAATATCCAAAGAGTAACAACTAATTTACCATTACTGAAGCTAACTAAGGAACACCTCACATAATCACGTGAGTGTGTAGATGACCTTTTACATTTATTAAACTAAACTTCTAAACATAACATTTTGGATCATAATTCCTAACATTGTTATGTTGTCAAAATTTCCCTAGAAAACACGAAAGAAGCCACATCGTGCTTTCACCTTTCACCATAAAAGGAATTCCCATTTGGCACCTATATGAATATTGGGGCTACAAAGGATACAAATAATCCTTCCCTTGGATTAGTTGCAAAGGCCCTTTACCTTCAATAGAAAATACCAAGGTGTGATTGTATCACCCTAGTCTTTATGTAATAAAAAAATCTCATTCTTTTACATGGGGCATCATCTTTTAATGCCTAAATATTTTATTTATGTTTGCATGCATGTTTGAGAGCGAATTTTTAGTTTAGATTATATTTAATTTAATTTCCATTCTAATATACTACTGGGTAAAATCATGAAGTGCTACTGCAAAGGATCGAGAAGATCGAAGTGTTGCAGCAAAGGATCAAGAAGATCGAATTGTTTCTACAAAGAATCGAGAAGATCGAAGTGTTGCTGCAAAGGATCGAGAAGATTGAAGTGTTGTTGCAAAGGACCGGGAATATCAAAGTGCTATTGCAAAGGATTGAGAAGATCGAAGTTCTGCTGGAAAGGATCGAGAATATCGAAGTGCTACTACAAAGGATCAAAAAGATCAAAGTGTTTCTACAAAGGATCGAGAAGATCAAAGTGTTGCTACAAAGGATCGAGAAGATCGAAGTGTTGTTGCAAAGGATCAAGAAGATCAAAGTGTTTCTACAAAGGATCAAGAATATCGAAGTGTTTCCACAAAGGATCAACTAATCAAGTGATGTAGAAGATAAAGACTCAGTGTTGAAGAATATGATGTTCTAGTACTGAAGACATTGAAGAGTAACTGTTCCAGTTACTGATGATTGTTGAAAACTTCCTATGATGTATAGATGTATCACCTTGATGATGTTGGAGATGCTCTCTCTCTCGTTACTCCTATATTTGATGATCATGTTGTCAGTAGAATACCCTTCTCGTTAAGGGGGAGTGTTGAATATTGTAACTTCAAATGATATGCTAAATGTATTTTACTGATGTACCCCAACGGAGATGTTATTATTCCTCTGTCGGGATGTTACGATTGTATTTGGTAAACATATAGTCATGAGTTAAAGCCTCCATTGTAAGTCAGGTCAATAGTACCCTAATGAATATAATGTAATATTGTATTCACTCTTCCTATGTGAATTTGGCCCAGTCAGTTAAGTGGGGCGGACTTGTTAGGTTAAAAGTCAAGTGACAAAAAGAGTATAAATAGAGGAGTTGTGTTCCTCATTTGAACGTACACTCACTTGTGTATAGCGCATTAGATATATATATATATGCTGGAAGAAGGAGCACCTATTTGGGGTCTTGTCTTGTACTTTTGATACATCTTATACAAAGGAATTTTTGTTGGGTTTTCTTCCCTGTGAGGGTTTTTCCCAGGATAAATCTTTGTGTTATGTTAAGTGGTTGTACTAGTCTATCTTTCAATGACACTTTTGCATATGGTTATGATGTTATAATGCTAAATTTTATCAGATCTTGTATAACAATTAAACACTTAACAATTGTAAATCATTTGGCCCCTCGAATCGCCAAAAACGTCATTTAGGGCCTCAAAACGACCCCATAAGTTTGGGACCCAAAAAACAGTAGAAAAACAACTAGGAAACTACCGTAATAAACAATTGTTTTGATCCAGTGGAATAGGTGGGTGGCCACCGATCTCCATCTAGACTAGTTGTACCCACTTGATGGCTTGCTCATAGAGATAATTTTTTATGAAGTATAAATTTGATATATGTTAGTAGTCAATGGTATGGGTACAGAGTTGTAGTAGCTATGTTGTTGATGATAATTGTGGTAGAAGAATACCTTCTTTGTTAAGAGGGAGTGTTGAAGATTGTGTAACTTTGGACGATATTCTTCTTATATTATGGACGTGTTATTGTTGTACTTACTTTGGGAAATATTCATATTGTAATTTATCATGTAAAACCCTAAGCGAATCCAAGTGAAAAAATTCAAGTCGACCCCACAGAAATCATAGGGTAAAACTGCCCCAGTTACCGAGTAAAACTTCCCCAACATTAGGTAAATCTACTCCATTGAAGTCGACCCAGTTACTAGAAAATCCACTTAAAAATCAAGTATAAATTGAGAGGTTGCACCTCTCATTTGGACACATCAATCAAGTAATAAAACATATTTGCTAGAGAGAGAAGAAGAAGAAGTTCATATAGGAGAAGAGTAGTTGCATTTGTGAAGACATTTGATTCTTAGGTTTTCTATCTTGTCTTATTTTTGGGATCCTTGTGTGGAAGAGAATTTATGTCTCGGTTGAATTAGAAGACATTGAGCTTACCGATGAATCTATATTGAAGAATTTTGTTGGGTTTTTCACCCATGAAGGGTTTCCCAGAGGAAAACCTTTTTGTTCTCTTGTTTTGTTGTGCTTGTCTTTCTTTCAGTGATCCTATTGTATATGGTTATTGTCTTATACTGCAAATTGATTAAATATCTAACATAACCATTGTTAAAATATAAAATTCTAACAAAAATAGACCAACACGAGCTGAGTAAAAGGTCAGAATATGGTGATGACAATAGAAAACGACCGACAAAAAAGCCAAGGTATTGAAGGTCAAGCAGGGACGAAGTAGTTGAGACAATTATTACACAATTATGGCGGTTTTTAAAGGACACCAGATGCCAATATGAGGAGGAGGTTGCAGGTGGGGCATTCAATGCTCATAAATGCATTAGTAAGCATCGAGAGGCTTCTAGAAGAAGAAATTAGACCCAGGAGGATGACTATAAATACCAATTTGAAGATGAAGAAGGGGGTTTGTCTTGGTCAGTACTGGGTTCATTTTGGGTTCATTCTAGTCACCATTATTTCAGGGTTGTAGTGGTTGTGTTTCCAACCATAACAGAGTATTGACTCTTATTGTGAACATATCAACTTAAATCGATTTTTGAGTTAATACAAAGCCATAATCCTTGGCATCTTGCTTGTTGTTGTGTGGGTGTCCATACTCCATTTTATTTTGTAGTGCACCCTAATATAACAACCTTCTTTTGAGGTTGTTATCAAAATATATTTTCATAAATAGACTACCACCATTCAAACTAGTTTGTATTGCTTTTCAGTTTACAATATTTTTCCATATCATTCATTAATAGAATTTGAGTTTTATGGTTAAGATATCTATAATCTTTATGTGTATCCATTTATATTCTTTCCTTCATTTAAGTCTCCATATAATCCAAATCTATCTCCACTTACCATTGTTCTTACCTATCATTTTTGAAAACCATAAAGACTTATTAATTATTCATAATTTAATTCCCATATAATATCTCCACTTACCATTGTTCTTACCTATTATTTTTGACAACCATAAAGACTTATTAATTATTCATAGATCATAGGCTGAAAATTTACTTAACCTACCTTTAAAAAAAGATAAACATAACCTTATCATTCCATTTTAGGGTATCTTCAAGAAAGTAAACCACATTTTCATTCCCAAACTTCAAAAAAACATTATCTCAATTTGATGTCAAATTAATAAATAAACAAATTCTACGTTAATAAAAACTTAGATCATCAAACTAACATTTAAATATACACGTCATCATAATTTTAAAAAAATCATCCAAAACTTAAAAAAAATATTAATGATAAATGAACAAATCCTACAGTTAAAAAGAACTTCCATCGTAAAACGCTTTTTTTTTTAATAGATCGTCATAATTTCAAAAGAATAACGCTGTTTTTTTTAATAGATCGTCATAATTTCAAAAGAAGTTAGTGCATTAAAATGAAACAAACATTAAATAACTTATAAATCTCTCCATAACACTCGTCCTATTTTCAAACATATCAATCACAAATCTTGGTGAATAGATTGCTTTGAAAATAAAAAATTAACAGTAAGGCGGTCGATGGTTCATCGAATGTTGACATTCTCCATTCGAATAAATTTTAGCATTATGACCACCAAGTAAATATGCACCGCCTCCGCAGCCTACGTTCATAGAAACTTTTGCCTGATTCTTATCAACCATCGAGATTTCATTGAAAAACCTAATTATGATCATGGTATATGAGAATTTTAAGATAATGATGATATAATAGGCCAGATTTACTTAGTTTAATGAATTTAGAAAAGAAAAAAAATTATTTAGTATGATTTAGAATTTTTATTTTTATAATTATAAAGTCTTTTTTGAAAAAATTAAATTAAAAAAAAATGTTATTTTTCCAAACTATTCCAATTAATAAATATATATAGCAAATACAACCAATACAAAAAAAGATAAAATGTTCTCATCCAACCGTCCTCCGCACTTGCCTTAGAAAGAAAAAAAAACTCACATGGTAAAATAAGTCTTACCATTCTCAACCGCCTTCGCTTTTTCAACGATCAAATGTCAAGATTGGGCTGCCAACCCCAAAATGACAACGGCGCTTACGAATTCATTAAAAAATGTCAGTTCTGGACAGTCGGTAGCTCCGGAATATAGGGGAAGGTGACCAGGAAAGTGAGGCAGTCATGTTTTGCCACCATTACATGCGTAAGGGACTGGATTTCTTTTTTCTCTTACAGCGGAGAAGAGTTTCTTATATATATATATGAGACATCCATTCTTCTCATTTCAATCCATCAATTATCGCTCTACCTGAATTCATATCTGTGAGTTGAATCAAATCTGAAATCTCTGAGTTGAATCGAATTTGAAGAAGCAATGTCTGCCAACAAGTTTTCATCACCGCCTGCACAATACCCAGAAGGAAATCCTCCGCCAGGTTCGGCTCTCTTGTTTTCCTTTCTCTCATCAAATATTTCTTTTAGTTTACAAATTTATTTTATTGATATTAAAATGCCTTTAATGTTGTCATCAGGGTATCCCACGCAAGCTCCTCCTCCCCAGTACGCTGAATCATCCGGGCCTGTTATAACGCAGAAGAGAGAAGAGAAAGGATGCATTGAAGGATGGTATGAATTCACTTCCAATTTTGTTAATTATTATTGTCTAAATTTATGGTATGATTTTGTATATTGATTTGTTTTACTATGGTTTTGCAGCCTTGCTGCTCTGTGCTGCTGTTGGTTATGCGAAACATGTTGCTAATAGCGAGGACTGGATTTATACTGGCGAAAAATAATGAAGACTCTATGGTTGTACCATATGATTTTATATAATTCTGTTTTATGCTCCCATGCTGTGATTTGTTTTGTTTGAGTGCTCACTTTTAGAGTGCAGATCAGTGCCTTTTGGCGCTTGGTAGATGTGGTAGATGTGGATGAATAGTCAGACCTCTCATGATGAGACAGTTTTCTCATGGGTTCCTTTAGTTGTTGATATGCCTTTCCCCCGGCTGAACTCCTCTGGGTTGTGTCTATAAGTAATCCAATAGCGGGATGATTGTAAAGATACCCTTTGATTCATTCTTGAATAACAAGGACAGACTTTTTTCTTTCTGAAAAAAAAATATAATTCTGTTTTATGATTGCTGTAAACACATGAATTCACGTTGTTTTATGATTGCTGTAAAGACATGAATTCACGTTGCAGTGAAAAGGGATCTGTGTGTTTACTTATTTAGTGGCAGTTTGCCATTAATTTAATTTTGCAGGCCTTTATGATACACTGGCAGAGATTCATATTGGTTTAAAATATTTATAATATCAAATTATATTTTAACTTGGTTTTAAATATTTATAATATCAAATTTATGTATCATACTCTTGTACTAAATTCATTTTTTTTTATCAATCTGGTTTCCTATTTGGTTGATTTGGTGTCACTTTTATTATTCTATATCAGCATCCAAGGTTTTGTTATTTACATTCAATAGCAATAGTTGACACGTATATGACTACATTATAATGTAAAACAACTAGTACTTTGTTCGACTACTTAAGTTTGTCTATGAATAAAATATTAATGGAAAGACAAAGTACCTGTAAGAAACTGTTCTGATTCCTCTCTTTTGAGTGGGCCCCGCCCAAGTAATCTCTTAGAACCTTTGTAAGTGACACTAAAAAAGAATAGTATTTTTTTCACATAAATTGGCATGAAACACAAGGCATAAAATTGATTTCCTAATATACTATGACGGTAAGAGAGGTGAATGAAAATAAAAGAATAATACTAATTGTCATATTAGTTGATGTTGTTATTTATACGTGAGAATGAGACCTATTTAATCCTTCCATTCAATCCTTGATTTATAGAAGTTATTTCAGTAATTCCTAAAACTATCACCATCCCTGTTGGTAGTAATATTCTCATCGAAGAGAAAGGAATAATATTGGGGAATTGGACATGGGTAGGAGGGTGTTGGGGAATTGGACATGGGTAAGAAGGCTTTTTCAAGTCTAAATTCTTAGGGTTTTAATCTTAATATGAATCTAGATCCATGTTTAGTGGATTATTTTGAACATAAACTTATTAAGACAAAAGCTTGGTTAATTTCTTTAATGGTTCAACCTTAATAAAACATGTTTAGTGGATTATTTTGAAGATAAACTTATTCAAGACAAAAGCTTGGTTAGTTTCTTTAATGGTTCAACCTTAATAAAAAATTTGGTGGTATGAGACACTAGGTGTGAATATTCTCATCGAAGAGAAAGAATCATGTTGGGAAGGATTCAAAGGAAGGTGTTGGGGAATTGGACATGGGTAAGAAGGATTCTTAAGTCTAAATTCTTACGGTTTTAATCTCAATATGGATCTAGACCCATGTTTAGTGGATTATTTTGAAGATAAACTTACTGAAGACAAAAACTTTGTTAGTTTCTTTAATGGTTCAACCTTAATAAAAAATTTGTTGGTACCAGACACTAGGTGACTTCATTATTTTTCCTTTATACCATTCACAGGTGTCACATGCTACAACAAAGTTGTAGATATATTTTTTCATGCCTTCCCTAATGAATGGATGCTTAATTCATTTATAGATTTAATGAAACCTAAGTTTCCTTCTATGGATGATGAATGTAAATCTAGTAAGGCTATAGGTCTTAAGGCTAAATCATAGGTGATAAAAATTCACTCCCTATATTGTGAGATGTTTTGGTTTCATGTAATCTTGGGTAAAGGGTAGGTATTCTTGTATCCATTTGACGAGGTGTTGAACTATGTCCTACGAAAACCATTCCTAATGTGCTTCATTAAGACAACCTAAAACCAGTAAGGACAATGCAAAGAGGGAACCCTCCTCTTCGAATTTCTAAGACAAAGCATCTTCCACCACATTGTCACAACCCTTCGTATACATCATCTCATAAGCATAACCCATTGTAGGGTCCATAAAGCATTGGATCTAGCATAGTGTTTCTTTGTGTTTTGATACATAATGAACACATGGAATGATACTAATATGCCTAGTGTTTCTTTATGTTTTGATCCATAATCAATTTGTCCTTATAGGTGCAAAGAATGTATGATATGGTGTGAAGTGAGTTGTCCACAACCTGAATTTTGGAGGTACTTAACAAACAAGAAATCACTGATAAGGGATTTTGTCCATACATTATTTCATATGGTGTCATTTTGGTGGAGCTTTGATAAGTGGTATGGTAGCACGAATTGGCCAGGGGAAGCCATTGGGATCAATGGTGGGGCATATTTGATGCAAAGATTCTCAAGTATGTTTCAAAGAATTTATTGACTACTTCCATTTGACCATCTATTTTGGGGTGATAGGATATGGTGAAATTCAACTAGGTTCCCTAAAGTTTAAATAGTCCATGTGGACATCCCATGGAGCTTAAAAGTATGATCGATAAATACTTGTGCCACTAGGGAGGGGGTAAAAGATTATGGTAAGGTACAAAAGTAAGAATATTTTGTTAGACAAATTATTACCACCATAATGACTATTTTACTACCCTCCTTAGGAAACCCCATGATGAAATCCATAGAGATGTCTATCCATATATGGTTGGGAATTGAAAGTGGATACAAGGCACAAGGTGGCTTCATTGATTCTCCTTTATGGGTCTGTGCAAGCTGATGATGGTCTCTTTTGACGCGTTAGATGCAATAGAAAACTGAAAAAACAGGCATCCATGAACTTGCATGGATAATTTGAGACACTTACAGAAGGAATATTGCAATGAGTTAAAAACAAGAAATGTAGGAAATCAAATGACGTTTCCAAATATATAAATTTTTTCTACTGAAAATGTTGTTAACTAACTAAAGTTAGATATTTTTTAATAGGAACTTTTTATTTTTGGGACAAGTTATAAGGTATATTCTTTTGTGGGTGCAGCCTTTGAGTGACTAAATGATGGAATAAACTTATGAAAAATGGTAGACATATAGAGAACATATAGTACTAGTGCACTACTATTTTTCCAATAATAAAAAAATAAAAATAAAAAAAATATNTCGAAATGGGTTTTTATATCATGTAGAGGTCTGTGTTCTTTAGGGCACCATACATTTTTTTCAAATGGTTGAGAAACGAAAGAGATATGGACGAAACACTAATAGTGTGATTTTTGAGTTGAGGAGTGATGGCAAAAGATAAATAAGAATAAAATATGTATTCTTGTTAAAATTTACATATTTGAAATGGAGGTGTGCATCATACTATAACCAATGGCTAAACATGAGCATATTGAAAATTTGGATATAATGTAGAATTAGCCATGGTTTATCATACTGTAATAAAAAATTTGGTGGTACCAGGCACTGGGTGACTTCATTATTTTTCCTTTATGCCATTCATAGGTGCCACATGCTACAACAAAGTTGTGGATATATTTTTTTATGCCTTCCCTAATAAATGAATACTTAATTCATTTATATATTTAATGAAAACCTAAGTTTCCTTCTATAGGTGATGAATGTAAATCTAGTAAGCCTATAGGTCTTAAGGCTAAATCTTAGGTAATAAAAATTCACTCCCTATATTGCGAGATATTTTGGTTTCATGTAATCTTGGGTAGAGGGTAGGTATTCTTGTATTCATTTGACGAGGTGTTGAACTATGTCCTATGACAACCATTCCTAATGTGCTTCATTAAGACAACCTTAAATAGGTAAGCACAATGCGAAGAGGGAACCCTCCTCTTCAAATTGCCTAGACAAAGCATCTTCCACCACATTGTCACAACCCTTCTTATACATCATCTCATAATTGTAACCCATTGTAGGGTCCATAAAACATTGGATCTAGCCTAGTGTTTCTTTATGTTTTGACCCATAATGAAGACATGGAATGATACTAATATGCCTAGTGTTTCTTTATGTTTTGATCCATAATCAATTTTTCCTTATAGGTGCAAAGACTGTATGATATGGTGTGAAGTGTGTTGTCCACAACCTCAATTTTGGAGGTACCTAATAAACAGGAAATCACTTATAAGGGATTTTGTCCATACATTATTTCATATGGTATCATTTTGGTGGAGCTATGATAAGTGGTATGGTAGCATGACTTGGACAGGGGAAGCCATTGGGATCAATGGTGTGGCATATTTGATGCAAAGATTCTCAAGTATGTTTCCAAGAATTTATTGACTACTTCCATTTGACCATGTATTTTGGGGTTATAGGATATGGTGAGATTCAACTAGGTTCCCTAAAGTTTAAATAGTCCATGTGGACATCCCATGGAGCTTAAAAATCTGATCCATATATACTTGTGCCACTAGGGAGGGGGTAAAAGATTATGGTAAGGTACAAAAGGAATAATATTTTGTTAGACAAATTATTAGTACCACCATAATGACTATTTTACTACCCTCCTTAGGAAACCCCACGATGAAATCCATAGAGATGTCTATCCATATATGGTTGGGAATCGTAAGCAGATTCAAGGCACAAGGTGGCTTCATTGATTATCCTTTATGGGTCTTTGCAAGCTAATGAGGGCCTTTTTTGACACATTAAATGCAATAGAAAATTGAAAAAACAGGCATCCATCAACTTGCATGGATATTTTGAGACACTTACACAATGAATATTGCGATAAGTAAAAAACAATAAATGTAGGAATTTGAATGGCGTTTCCAAATATATAAATTTTTTCTACTGAAAATGTTGTTACCTATCTAAACTTAAATATTTTTTAACGGGAACTTTTTATTTTTAGGACAAATTATAAGGTATATTCTTTTGTGGGTGCAGCCTTTGAGTGACTAAATGTTGGAATAAACTTATGGAAACTGGTAGACATATAGAGAACATATAGTACTAGTACACTACTATTTGTCCAATAATAAAAATAATTCTTTTAATTTATTTTTTAACTATCAAAGAGATCAAACCTCGAAAACGATATGTCAATTGTGGGTGCAGCGTTTGAATGTCTTAATGCAATTATTTGGAAATGGGTTTTTTTTATATCACATAGAGGTCGGTGTTCTTTAGGGAACCATACAATTTGTTTCTTAAATGGTTGAGAAATGAAAGAGATATGGAAGAAACACTAACGGTGTGTTTTTTTAGTTGAGTGATGACAAAAGATAAATAAGAATAAAATAGAATAAAATATGTATTCTTGTTAAAATTTACATATTTGGAATCTACAAAAACAACCATATCTGTTTCTAAAATTTCATAAAAAATGGAGGTGTGCAGCGTACTGTAACCAACGGCTAAACATGAGCATACTGAAAATTTGGATATAATGTTGAATTAGCCATGGTTTATCATACTGTAATAAAAAATTTGGTGGTACCAGGCACTAGGTGACTTCATTATTTTTCGTTTATGCCATTCACAGGTGTCACATGCTACAACAAAGTTGTGGATATATTTTAAAATATGCCTTCCCTAATGAATGAATACTTAATTCATTTATAGATTTAATGAAAACCTAAGTTTTCTTCTATGGGTGATGAACATAAATCTAGTAAGCCTTATAGATCTTAAGGCTAAATCTTAGGTGATAAAAATTCACTCCCTATATTGCGAGATATTTTGGTTTCATGTAATCTTGGGTAGAGGATAGGTATTCTTGTATCCATTTCACGAGGTGTTGAAATATGTCCTACGACAACCATTCCTAATGTGCTTCATTAAGACAACCTAAAACGGGTAATGACAATGTGAAGAGGGTACCCTCCACTTCAAATTGCCTAGACAAAGCATCTTCCACCATATTGTCACAACCCTTCTTATACATCATCTCATAATCATAACCCATTGTAGGGTGCATAAAACATTGGATCTAGCCTAGTGTTTCTTTATGTTTTGACCCATAATGAACACATGGAATGATACTAATATGCCTAGTGTCTCTTTATGTTTTGATCCATAATCGGTTTGTCCTTATAGGTGCAAAGAATGTATGATATGGTGTGAAGTGTGTTGTCCACAACCTGAATTTTGGAGGTACCTAACAAACAAGAAATCACTAATAATGGATTTTGTCCATAAATTATTTCATATGGTGTCATCTTGGTGGAGATATGATAAGTGGTATGGTAGAACGACTTGGCCAGGGGAATACATTGGGATAAATGGTGTGGCATATTTGATGCAAATATTCTCAAGTATGTTTCCAAGAATTTATTGACTACTTCCATTTGACCATTTATTTTGGGGTGATAGGATATGGTTAGATTCAACTAGGTTCCCTGAAGTTTAAAAAGTCCATGTGGACATCCCATGGAGCTTAAAAATATGATCCATAAATACTTGTGCCACTAGGGAGGGGGTAAAAGATTATGGTAAGGTACAAAAGTAAGAATAGTTTGTTAGACAAATGATTACCACCATAATGACTATTTTACTACCCTCCTTAGGAAACCCCACGATGAAATCCATAGAGATGTCTATCCATATATGGTTGGGAATCGTAAGCGGATACAAGGCACAAGGTGGATTCATTGATTCTCCTTTATTCCATTGGTAGGTGTCACATGCTACAACAAAGTTGTGGATATATTTTTTGATGCCTTCCCTAATGAATGAATTATTAATTCGTTTATATATTTTATTAGAACCTAAGTGGACTGTTATGGGTGATGAACATAACTTCTCTAATACTATAGGTTTTAACGATGAATCTTAGGTGATAAAAATGCACTCCTTCTATTGCAAGATATTTTGGTTGCATGTAATCCTAGGTGGAGGTTTTAGGTATTGTTGTATCCATTTGATGAGGTGTCAAACTATGTCCTACTGGGATAACCATTCCTAATGTGATTCATTAAGCCAACCTAAAACTAGTAAGGACAATGCGAAAAGGGAACTATCCTATACAAAGTATCTTCCATCACATTGTCATCACCCTTCTTATAGATGACCTCATAATAATAACCCAACATCTCAGTGACCCATTTATGTTGATATGGTGAGGAAAACCTTTGTTCCAAGAAATACTCGAGACTATGATGGTCTATCTTGATTTAGAAATGTCTTTCAATTAAATATGGTCGTCATGTCTCAACTGGTGAAGTATAACCATCATTTATTTTTCATAGGTGGACTTTCCCAAGTTTCTCTCTTAGAGATACTTATTGGTCAAGGATAATGGGCATCCATCTTGTAGTAATATTGCTCACAAGCCACAACCAAAGGCATCACATTAGAAAATGAAAGTATTTGTAAAATATGGCATGGCTAAAAAAAGTGTAGTGCACATAGCATCCTTTAGGGAGGAGAAAGCTTTCTCCACTTCCTTAGTCCAAGAGAAAGCATTATTTTTTAGAAGGGTTTTAAGAGGCTCTGCAATGTTTCCATACTTAGCACAAACTTATGATAGTATCATGTAAGTCCAAGGATCCCTGTCAAACTCTTGAGAGTTTTGGGGCAGTGAGAGTTCTGCATAGCTTCCACTTTCTTGGGGTCCATAAATACACCATATTGACTCACAATATGGCCCAATTATTCAAACTCAGTCTCCTCAAAAGAACATTTGGAGTGTTTCACAAATAACTAGTTATCTTGTAATAATTGTGAGAATATGAGGAACATGCTATAAGCGGCTTTCTTAGGTGGGGTTGTAGACCAAGACATCATTGAAGAAAACTAGAAAAACATGGAGAGGGAAAGGTTGAAGATCTTATTCATGAGGATTTTAAAAGTGGATGGGTTATTAGATAGGTCGAAGGGAATGGATAAGAAGTCATAATGACCCTTATCAGTGTAGAAGTTTGTCTTGGGTATGTTTACCTCTTTCATTCAGATTTGATGGTATCCCGAGTGAAGGTCAATTTTGGTGAAGAATTGGAATCCATGCAACTCATCTAAGAGATCATTAATGGTTGGAATATGATATTTATATTTGATGGTTAAATTGTTGAGAGCCCAAAAATCAGGACACATGTTCCAAGCTTCTTCCTTTTTTATGACCATAACCACTAGGAAGAAATAAGTCTTTTGTTGGGATGAATGATGGTGGGATCCAATAATTCCTTGATGATTTTTCCAATTTCATTAATTTGTGAAAGTGGGTGGTGATAAGGGTAGACATTGCTAGGTTTACTATCATGAATTAAAGGAATACAATGGTCATGTCCCCCGCCCCCCCAAGAGGGGCATATAAAACTGTTTGGTGCCTCAAAAACCTATTGATACTAGGAGAGAAACTATTGTATGTCAGGGTAGATATCTAGTGTATTTTTTTCCATGACTTGGATGACATTGAATTGAGGATGATACATGAGTGTTCTTTCTTCACTAATTTCTTCATATGGTGTGATGATATAATTTTAAGAGAACCAGTTAGGATTATAATGCAAAAACACATATAGTAAGAGAGAACACATAATGAACAACAATATTTTTACCCTATAAAATCAAACTGAGAGAAACAACAACAATAGATCTATTACTCTTGACCACTTTGACTAAAGCATGAATTGCTATGCACCAAATTTCCCTAAAGAGAAAAATATAAATAAGAGAACGTAATTCACACCTTCAGAATGAATACAAGAAGAACACATTTGAGTGGGACTTTAATTGAAAATGGTAAGGTTTGAATAACATTAAGTTCCTAATGAACATGTTTCCCAATTCAAATCTCTTTTGTTATCCCTTTAAGACACAACCCCTATGAAAACATGTATAAACGATAAGCAAGGTTGGAGCCTTTCCTTTGGCTCTTACTTTCTCATGGATGGGTATAACATTATCATCAAGGAACTTCAGTCATTTCCAAATTCCAAAATATGGAAGCATGTTTGGCATCCTGATGACCTTCCAAAAGTAAATTCCTTCTATTGGATATTAGCTAATGGTAAAATCCTCATTGCATTAAATTTAAGGAAACTAGGAAGAAATGGTTCATCATATGTGCTCTATGTTTGGATTCTAAGGAGACTTTAGTTTTTATTTATTTGGATTTCCCCTTTTAAAAAATAGTTTTGGAATTTGCAATGATTGACTTAGGAAAACCATTAATGCACCCTTAGTCTTTGGAGGATGTGTTTGCTAATTAAAATCGTGCTTACCCTAGGACACTATATAAGAACCCTGTACATAGTAGAATATGGGTTGAATGCTAAAAAATCATATGCTAGAAAATCTTGTTAGAAATAAATAGGAATAATTTTCATTTTCAATGGACCCTTCCAAGATGATTTATGGCCAATGTACGAGAGCTAATGATCATAGATATAAATTTGAATCCAGAAGGGGATATATAGATGTTCAAGAAACATATGGGTTAGAGACCTTATCATGGGAAGCACTATTTACTCCAAATAGTTAATCAAGAAGTCTTCATTGATAAAAACTGGCATATTGAAGTTGAAACAACTATTGAAATATTGTAACTTCGAAGAATATTCTAAATGTATTTTATTGATGTAACCCATGGGAGATTTCTTATTCCTCCGTTGGGATGTTACTATTATATTTGGTCATCAAAGAGTCATGAGGTAAAGACTCCATTGTAAGTAAGGTCAATAGTACCCTAATGAATATAGTATAATGTTGTTTTGAGTATTCCTAGGTCAAGTTGGCTCAGTCAGTTAAGTGGGGGAGACTTGTTAGGTTAAAATTCAAGTGACAAAAGGAGTATAAATAGAGGAATTGTGTTCCTCATTTGAACACACGCACACTTGTGTATAACACATAGGAGAGAGAGATTTATATATCTATTGGGAGAAGGTGCACCTGTCTGGGGTCTTGTCTTGTACTTTTGATACATATTATACAGATGAAGTTTTGCTAGGTTTTCTTCCCCATGAGGGTTTCCCAGGATAAATCTTTGTGTTATTTTGTGTGAATGTACTTGTCTATCTTTCAGCGATCCTTTTGCATATGGTTATGATGTTATAATGTTAAATGTTATCAGATATTGTATTAACCATTAAAAACTTAACATAGTATCAGAGATACCTTGAAAAAAGTCTTTGTCCAGTCGAAACACTATTACAACTACAAATATTGAAGATTAGGGCTTAATGGTTGAAAACCGTAGAAGACAAAAACTAGTCATGTCAGGAATTTCACTAAAAATCGATATTGGAAAATGCTTAGGAGATGAAACATTTACAGGTCGAATATGAAGTCTTGATGTATCCTGTGTAAAATTTTCAACCTCATATTTTCAATAATATAGGAGATATGGTTCCTCAAAATCAAGGTTCCAACCCATCCCATAATTCATCTTAAACAAGTGACCTAGGGATAATTGTTATATCTTGGGCTAGGAAGGTCCAAATGAAATTTCGCAAGATGTTTCTCATAGGACACAAACTTTAGTTTCTGTGTTAAACATTTCCGAACCAAAATCTTAAACAATGACATGTGGAATTTTGTACAAGTTCGCTATGTTGAACAATCTAGAAATAAGTCACCTCGGGAAAATTCACATAAGTCCCAATTGGTGAAACCAATTCTTCTCTAACCTGTTGGTTTGGAAAGAAGAAAGAACATGCTACCTCAATGTTAAGTTTTAGACCTAGAGGAGCAGTAAATTTGGATATACAGCAGAAATAAGATCAGGAAATTCTATAAAAGAAATTAAAGAAAACTAGAGCATCATATATTTTGCAATTATGTTCACACTTTTGGGAAAATGAGTATGCTACTCAGCTTTCCTTGAGGAGGTGCATATTTCTATCCAATTAGATTTGAAGGATACCTAATTTGAAAAATTATGGTCTTTATTGGAAAACCCTAGGTCCACTAGAAGCAGTATTCCATAAAATCATTCAAGCTGGCATCAAGTTGAAGCAATGTCATTGGTAAGTTCTATCCTCTCTATTTTCATTTCAGCTTCTCATTTTTATCATGATGAAAATCAGTACCAAGATTAATAACAAGCTTGAATAAGTTGAGAAATTTTAAGCATGGAAGTATAGAGTGCTTATCATACCTGAAGAAGCATGACCTGGAGAACTATGTCAAAGAAGAAGATGCATATCAAGAGGAAGATGAAGACAAAGCACAAGAAGGATTTAGTCAAAGCCAAGAGGATTATTTCCGCATCCATTAGATCTCACATGTATCATCCTTGTAGAATCCTAAGGATATGTTTGGTAAAATGACCAATATGTACGAAGGAAAGAATTTCAAATATGACATTGAGGAACCGGCTGAAGAATGTGAAGACAGAGAGCTCAGAGACCATGCAGTTCCACTTCACAAGTGTTTCTCAAATCAAAGGATAACTTGAAGAAGTCAAATAAATGCATCATGCTCACACCATTGAATATTCTTCAAGTGATGAGGAATGTGAATTCTATTGGTGAAGACAAAGATCATACTCTTATCGATCTCAGCGGTGGATACGAAAGAATAAAATTAGTGACACTCAGATTTGGTACACAGGTTCCCATTATCACTAGAAGGATACAAAACATAAGGACCAATAAGGAATATACCAAACAAATAAAAGATAAGTATTTGAATTGTAATTATTTAGTTGTGTTCAAGGAAATCAATTATGCATGATAGAATGGTTTCATTAATGAAAGTATACTACTAATATGCATGTTATGGGTAAGCATCCCATGGTGATATACAACACTCCATTGCTACTTATCTAGGTTCAAACCTCTTTGCTTGCATATTGGGATTAGTGCACAATATCAATGATGTTATGGTAGAGATGGAAGGCATATGGAAAGTTTCCATACTGGATATGGATGAATGTTGTATTAGCTAAAATAGTTGCATGATTGTATCATTATGTATAAGAATTTTTCATTATACATATGTCTTATGAAATGTTTCTAATCATGCAACTGGTGTATTTAACTTGTAGGAAAGGTCATGTGCGATTGCTTACAAGAAAAGGAGGATAATACTTGTTCCAAAGAACAAGTGATGGCAGTTCAAGATTCACTCCAATAAACATACATAAAGATGAATTTGAATCTCCTAGGGTCAGAGACACCATGACGAAAGAAAGAGCTTCAGAAGAATACAAGAGAACAGTAGATCCACCTCGAGAGATGAAGACCACCTTGGGAATGAGAGATAATTCAAGATGAAGAAAATTATGACAAGACTTCAAACTAAAGTAATAGGCCTTGGATACACTATAGTTATGTGACACAATTGAGTGACATCATTAATGCAGACCCTTCTAGCTATGGAATAAGGTATGATTAAAGAGTGCCAGTTGATCATGGGGAATGATAAGACTAGGATATGGTTCTGAGACCTAAAGGGAAGTTTGTAGTGTCTTCCATGTGGATCTACAAGATCAAGTATACAAAGAAAGGTTTGTGGTTTGTATCAAAAGGAGGGAGTAGATTATGGCATGGCATACTCCATTGACCAGATATAGTTCTCCAATGAAGAAGAAATATATATCGAGCAAACAAAAACATGTGCAGAAAATAATTTGTATAAGCTCAGAAGGAACCCATCGATAAGAAAATTTAGTTACATAAGGATATTTAATATCATCTAGAGTGATGAATATCTTAACCCTTTCTACAAGGTTGAATATGGAGGGCCTATAGAAGAAAACAAGCTCACGGATAGGTGCAAGAGGAAATTTTCAACAAATTTTGAGTTAAAGGATCTTGGTATCTAGTAACTTGAGATCGATACATAGAACATCACTAGCAGACGATGCTACCTGTCACTCTAGTACAAAATGCTTCGATAGATAGAGTACAAAATGCAGAAGAAAGATGAAGCTTCGCTTCAAGGGGAGTGTCTGCATAAGATTTCCGAGTTCAACATGGTACGAGAGGATGGACAACTTCCTGATGTACTAAGGCTTTAACAAGAGTAAAGTGGGTTCAACCGTCAAAGTTGAATGCGAAAGACTGGGATATGTTGATGACGTGGCATGATGAACTCATTGTAGATGCAAAAAGGAAGTGTTGAGGACAGAAAGAGAACCTTAATATGTTTGAGATTGGATATGATATCATGAAGAGGCTGAGTACATTGCAACATGTTCATCCTGCAGTGAAGCAATGCAGATTCGCAAAGTATGTTGTGGAAATATTAAGAATATTTGATATGTTGGATTGTAAAGCCCGTGGCCACACCCATGGATACAAACCTAAAGATGGTATCTGATGAATCATTAGAGTTATTAGATGTGACTCAATTTAGATAGATTATTGGGTTGTTAATGTATCTTATGAATACCAAGCCAGATATATGATTTTCTGTGAACACCGTGAGTCAGTATCTAGTGAATCCCTGATGTGTTCACCTGATAGTTGCAAAGCATGTGATAAGGTACCTGAAAGGTACGACAAACTTTGGACTATACTATGATAAAGATCATGACTACAGATTATATGGATACACAGATTCATATTGGGAAGGAAAGTGTCATAGACATAAAAGATCACCTTAGGTGGATGTTATTGTCTAGGATCCGCCATGATATCATGGTTTAGCAAGAAACAATCCAGTGTTTCTCTTATCACTCCTTAAGCAAAGTACATAGCAGCTTGCTTCACTATTTGAGAATCTGTATGGCTTTGGAAGCTGATGTCAGATCTATCTGACATGGAGTTGGATACCACAGTGATTCTATGTAACAACTAGAGTTGTATAAAGATGACAAATAATCTTTTGTTCCATGATAAATCAAAGCACATAGAAATCCGATATTTTTACAAAAGGGATATGGTACTGAAGGGAGCTATAAAACTCTAATATGTGAGTATCGATGAGAAAGTTGTTGATATGTTGACCAAGATTCCATGAAAATCTTGTTGTAGTTTGAAAAAACTTTCCTCTCAAGGAGGAATAGTGATGATGATACAGACTCTCTTCAAAAAGGAAGAACAAGTCAAAGATATAGACTCTCTTCGAAAAGGAAGAACAATTCCAAGATATAGACTCTCTTCACAAAGGAAGAACAATTCAAAGACATGGACTCTCTTCGAAAAGGAGGAATGGGTTGAAGATATGAAGTATCCTCAGAAGGAAGAACAAGTCAAAGATATGAACCTTCCTTGGACAATGGAGGAGAAGGTTGATGATATAGATCCTCCCTGGAAAGGGGGAGTGATTATGAGACTATCATTGATGACAGTGATGCTCCAGTATGAAAGAGGCCAAGTGCTCCTAAAGATGATGACAAGGTCTGAAATTCACTTGTGGATGATAGTATCCTCTCTTGAGAATGGTCTTGCGAGAAAATAACGCTCTTCTCCTAAGAGTGGTCCTTACTAGCTGAGGATGGTCCTACATATGTTACTCTCGCATGGAGAGTATACCTACATTCATATGTAGATTCTATAGAATAACATTCTCTTTCGAATGGTCCTATATTTAATGTCAATGATTCTCTATGATGAGTCCTTACGGATGCCAGATCAACAGTAGCATATGTTACTCTCGTATGGAGAGTGTACCTACATTCATATGTATATGTTTTAGAATAACACTTGCTTGCGAGTGGTCCTAGATTTAACGTTGAGGTTTCTCTACGATTAGTCCTTGTGGACATTATAGTCTAACACTCACATGGAGTGGTCCTAGCTTTAGTGCTAACGATCTCCTATGATCAGTCCTTACGAACGCCAGATCTGTAATAGATAATGTTACTCTCGCATGGAGAGTGTACCTACATTTATATGTGGATACCATAGTCTAACATTCGCTTGCGAATGGTCCTATATTTAATGGCGAGGATGTCCTACAATGAGTCCTCGCGGACGTCATAGTCTAACACTCACATTAGGTTGTCCTAGATTCAACACTGAGGATGTCCTACGATGAGTCCTTACAAACGACAGGTCACGCATTCACGTGCAAATGATATCTACATTCAGTTGTAGAAGATTTAGTCAGCCGATACTATGAGCCATCCTCGTTAAAGAGGAGTAGGCTGATGGATGATTTCATCATCCTTGGAGATATGTCTTAAAGTGATAGGGATTGATCATCCCTCAAAGAGATAATAAAATGATCTACCTTCAATTTTGCAAAGAGTACACATATTAAGACCTTATTCCCCTTCTCTTTACAAAATTATCTAAAGTATCCCATTTTCTAAAGATAACAAAGAAAACAATTTAATTTTAAAAAAAATATCATTTCCATAAAGAAAAAAACAACTATTTTGTTCTTGAAGTACTTGTAGAAGATTAAAGAAAATAAATAACTAATTTAAATCCTATGAGAAACTATAAAAGATTTTATGTGAAAATGATAAGTGCTATGAGAAAACTACAACATATTTACGAGAAACATGAGAAATTGATAGCGTGCCATCATGGTGCCTTGACATAATACTTTTACATTTTTAATGTGGGAGTAATTTTCATAACATTTATATTTGATGTGAAAGTAATTTTAATTTTAGAAATCTAAATCATAAAACCTTCACTTAATACTTTTACATTTTAATATAAACATAATTTTTATTTAAAAATCAATTAAGTTTGCGAAATTCAATATAAAATTTTTATTTATTTATTAAAATACTTAGCATCGTATTGTCCTTTCATAACTCTCAACAAAGCATCATTACAGTCCACTCAACATTTTAAAGCCTGATAACTCAACGCCCCTATGCTCATGTCAAAGCACCAAACCAACACAAATATATCATGAGTAAGTTACCTTAAAAAAGAGACTACTCTTAGATGGTTCATCTAAAAAGAAATTAAGTTAAAAGGAAGATGATTTAAACCTTTTGTTCAAAGTAGTGTGTGCCAAGTAAATTTTTAAAACGTCCAATTGATTAACACAATATAATCACCAAATAAATTGATTTTTTTAACACTTCTTTTGCAAGAAAAAATATTAGAACCATAACCCTACTTTAAACATGTGTCTTGAGAGAATAATACTCCAACACCTCACTAACCCAGCCCCAGTTATCCGTGGGTCTCCTTAACCTACGCTATCGACATATGCCCAAGCTCCACTTTTCCTCTAGAAATGTCTTTCAAGGGGCTTCAATTTTTTTTTCAAAACATCCTAGTATGAGTCATTAAAATGCACATTGAACGGAATTGGAATAATATTCTCATCAAACAAGCTCCCATTTCTCACGTCGAAGCATTATAAATTTAATTTAAATTAAAATATTAAACTTAGACATCATATTATTGTACTATTTTTTTAATCTTACTTTTTATATATAGGGTTGTTTTGGTGTCATGCTTACTCTTGTAAGCATCATATTAAATATGACAGAGAACCTATTGTTCCATGATAAGTCGAAGCACATAGAAATACTGTATTTTTACATACGTGATATGGTACAAAAGGGAGTTATAAATCTCAAGTATGTGAGTATTGATGAGCAAGTTGCTGATGTGCTAAGCAAACCTTTGTCTCGAGTAAAGCTTGAATACTTCTGTGACAAACTTGGTGTGGCTTGAAAGGACCTTCCTCATAAAGAGGAACATTGATGATGATGTTGTAGACCTTCCTCATAAGGAGGAACAATGATTATGATGTTGTATACTTTCCTCCTAAGGAGGAACAATGATGATGTAGACCCTCCTCAAAAGGGGGAGCAGGTTGATGATGTTGTGGACCCTCCTCGAAAGGGGGAGTAGGTTGATGATGTTATGGACCCTCCTCGAAAGGGGGAGTAGGTTGATGATGTTGCAGTAGGATTGTATCATCCCTAGACACTTGTCCTAAAGTGATCCGCATACCTATGTCTCCGTGTTGTGATAGGATTGCATTGTCTGTGGACTTATGTCCTAAAGTGATAGGGATTGATCATCCCGTAATTGGATCCATAGAATTATGTCTTCATGAGGCATGGGGATTGCATCATCCTTGGACTTATGTATTAAAGTGATAGGGATTGATCATCCCATAATTGGATCCGTGGACTTTTGTATTTGTGAGGCGTGAGGATTGCATCGTCCTTGGACTTATGTCATAAAGTGATAGGGATTGATCATCCCGTAATTGGATTCATGGACTTATGTCTTCCTAAGGCGTGAGGATTGCATCATCCTTGGACTTATGTCCTAAAGTGATAGGGATTAATCATCCCGTAATTGCATGTATGGATTGCATCATCCTTGGACTTATGTCCTAAAGTAATAGGGGTTCATCATCCTATAATTGGATCATGTGTGTTGTAGGTTATGTTGTTGTTGACTATGATGTTGTTGATCGAAAGATCAACTATTGCTGCAAATGATGATTGAATGATCAATTATTGTTGCAAATGATGATGTTGTTGATCGAAATATCAAGTGTTGCTACAAAATATTGAGTGATCGAGTGCTGCAGAATATGAATATCAAAGATGAAGACTCAATGTTGTAGAAGATGATGTTCCAGTACTGAAGATGTTGAAAATGTTCCAGTAACTATTTTAGTTGTTGATGATTCTTGAAGAAAAATTATGATGACATATAGATGTATCACCTTGATGACGTTGAAGATGCTCTCTCTAAGTTTCTCAGTATAGTTGATGGTGTTGTTGTTAGTAGAATACCCTTCTCGTTAAGGGGGAGTGTTGAAATATTGTAACTTCAAAGAATATTCTAAATGTATTTTATTGTTGTAACCTATCGAAGAAGTTTTATTCCTCCGTCAGGATCTTACTATTTCATTTGGTGATCATAGATTCATGAGGTAAAACCTTTGTTGTAAATCGGGTCAATAGAACCCTCCATAATATAATATTATGTTGTTTTGTGTCTTCCTAGGTGAAGTCGGCCCAATAAGTTTGTTGGGGCCGACCTATTAGGGAAAAAGTCAAGTGGAAGATAAATTCTAAATATAAGAGGTGTGTGTTCCTCATTTGAACACACTCACTCACTTGTGTATAGCACATAGGATATATATATATATATATATATATATATATATATATATATACAAGGAGAAGGAGCACCTGTTTGGGGTTTTATCTTTGTACTTTTGACACATCTATATAGAGGAATTTTTGCTAGGTTTTCTTCCCCTAGATGGTTTCCCAGGATAAATCTGTGTCTAACTTGTGATTGTGTTTCTTTCAGTGATTCTGCATATGCTAGTGTTGTGAAATTGAATTGAGTACTAATTATATCTAGCTTAGGATATGGAATCTTAACAAAATGGCCTTGAAATTTTGGGACCCAAAAAACCATAGAAAAATAACTAAGAAACTACCACAATGGACAATTGTTTTGAGCCAGTGGAATAGGTGGGTGGCCACCTATATCCATCTGGATCAGTTGTACCCACTTGATGGCTCTCTCATAGAGATAAATTCTTATGATGTATATATTCGATAGATGTGTAGTCGATGGTATGAGTACAGAGGTGCAGTAGCTATGTTGATGATGATAATTGTGGTAGAAAAATACCTTCTTTGTTAAGGGAGTGTTGAATATTGTATATCTTTGGAAGATATTCTTCTTATATTATATTTGATGTGTTATTGTTGTACTTCCTTTGGGAAATATTCATATTGTAATTGATCATGTAAAAACCTAAAAGAATCCAAGTGAAAACAATCAAGTCGACCCCACAAAAATCATTGGGTAAAAATGCCCTAGTTACCGAGTAAAATTGCCCCAACATTGGGTAAATTTATCCCAGTGAAGTCGGCCTAGGTATTGGAAAATTCACTTTGAAATCAAGTATAAATTGAGAGGTTGCACCTCTCATTTGGACACATGAATCAAGCAAGCAAACATATTTTCTAGAGAGAGAAGAAGAAGATGTTCGTTTAGGAGAAGAGTAGGTGCATTTGTGAGTGACATCATATTCTTGGGTTTTCCATCTTGACTTATTTTTGGGATCCTTGTGTGGAAGAGCATTTATCTCTTGGTTGGATTAGAATACATTGACCATACTAATGAATCTATACCAAAGAAGTTTGATGGGATTTTCACCCATGAAGGGTTTTCTAGAGGAAAATCTTTGTGTGCTCTTGTTTTGTTGTGCTTGTCTTTTTCTTAGTGATCCTATTGTATATGGTTATTGTAGTATGCTGCAAATTGATTAAACATCTAGCATACTCATTGTTAAAATATAAAATTATAACATAAATAGACCAACATAGGGTGAGTAAAACGTTAGAATATGACGATGACGATAGAAAACGACTGATGAAAAAAGCCAAGGTATTCAAGATTGAGCAAGGAAGAAGTAGTAGGGATAGTTATTACACAATTATGGTGGTCGTTGAAGGACGCTAGATTCCAATATGAGGAGGAGGTTGTAAGTGGAGCATTCAATGCTCATAAATGCATTAGGAAGCATCGAGAGGCTTCTAGAAGAAGAAATTAGCAAGAATTGGACCGAGGAAAACAACTATAAATACCAATTTGAAGATGAAGAAGGGGGTTTGTCTTGGTCAGTCCTGGGTTCGTTTTGGGTTCATTATGGTTTCCATTATTTTAGGGTTGTAGTGGTTGTGTTTCCAACCATAACAGAGTATTGACTTTGATTGTAAACATATCAACGCAAATCGATTTTTGAGTTACTAGAAAGCCATAATTCTTTCCATATTTCTTGTTGTTGTGTGGGTGTCCATAATACATTTTATTTATTTTTAACCGTAATATAACAACCTTCCTTTGAGGTTGTTATCAACATCTATCTTAATATATAGGCTACCACCATTCAAAGTAATTTGTATTGCTTTTCAGTTTATAGTGTTTTCCATATCATTCATTAATAGAATTTAAATTTTATGGTTGCGATATATATGATCTTTGTGTATATCCATTTATATTCCATCCTTCATTTGATTCTCCATATAATCCAAATCTATTCCCACTTGCCATTATTCTTACATATCATTTTAGTTATTAATTATTCATGGATCATACAGTAAAAATATTTACTAACCTACCTTTAAACAAGATAATCATAACATTATCATTCCATTTTATGTTATATTCAAGAAAGTAAACGTGGCATTTTCATTCCAAAATTTCAAAAAATAATAATTAAACTTGAAATCAAATTAATAAATAAAAAATTATACACTAATAAGAACTTTCTTCATAAAACATTACCCTTTATAAATACAATACATACAATACAGAAGTCATCATAATTTCAAAAAGATAATCCACAACTTAAAAAAATATTAAAGGTAAAAAAATGAACAAATCCTACATTTAAAAAGAACTTTCATCATAAAACGTTTCCTTTTTTTAATAGATCATCATAATTATGCTGAAGGCATTTCACAATGGAGACGCAGACTCAAAAGATTCCTCATCTCCCTGATCAATTGTCTTTCGACACGTATTTTTCCTTTTTTCTGTCTTATTACACAGGGTTTTCACACCTTTTACAAAGGGTTTTCGCGTTGTTTTTTTCACGCAGGTTTTTTTTTTTTTTTTTTTCTTCTGTTTTCATGTTTTATCAATTAGTGTGGAATGATGGTTCAAGATGTCGAAAATTGTAAGCTGAACAACTGAAATGATTGCTTAGATGACAAATTTTTTATTTACTTGATTCTCGGCAAAATGCAAAAAAACATTAATTACCGGATTCCGGCCAGAGTGGGACGTTTTCATCCATCCATACTCAGTATGGCTACTCATGTGCCAATATGTAATGGAGGCCCTTCATAAGGGTTTTTTTTAATGAGTTTTTATTTTAATTATTTTGTGTTTCCATTGTTTCCAATATGATTTCTGATTTGTTTGAAGTTTCCCCATCTTGAATCTTTGTCTCATTAAATTTCAATGATTAATATTTACTAATAAATAATTTTTTTTTCCTCAACCTTAACAAGATTTGCAGTGGCTGGTTTTTTCCATAGAATTTTGTAAGTTGCTTCTGTGACCAAGCCACTACTTAAAATCTAAAAAAAAATGGAAATTGAATAGCATGAATTGGCATTTGAAATAATTCTCTTGCATTCCTCCAAAACAATCATTTGCAATAAAGAACAACCAAAGCAGTATATGGAAAAAAACAAAATATATATATATATATATATATATATTTTCCGGCATTTTGTAGAAACAGTTGCTGAAAATTTAATTATTGCAAATTTTAAACAAGATTTTAATAAAAAAGACTTAAAAAACAAAGTTTTGGTTATTATTTATTGTACATGCTCAGATTTCCGCTTTCCGCTTTCCGACTTCTGACTTCCAACTTCCGACTTTCGACATCGAACTTTGTTGGACGCAGAATGTTCTATGACATCTCTACCCATTTCAATTTTATCTATCATTTTTTATCTTTTTCGATTTTTAATCTTAGTTTCCCTGTTTTCGACTGTGAAAACCACTCGAAATAAATTATTTTCTACCTGGATTCTATAAGTAAAATGTGCATTTGCTGCTATCATTTGTGGGCAGTGTTTGTTGGTTTAGGGGCACATATTTTGGGAGTTTGGAAGGAAGAAATACACCCCAAATGCAAGAGCGGCGAAGTATTTGTAAATAAAGGTAAGTCAAAATTTATAAAGAAACAAAGCTAAGTAAAAAACTAAATAATGCTTGATACTTAATGTATATCCAAACAGAGCTAAATATGATTAGTATTCCCAGCTAAACATTATTTAGCTGGGAATACTACTCATATTCATCTTATCTTTTACCTTTCTTTATAATTTCAAAAACTGATTTTTCTTTATGAATCTGATTAGTATTCCCACCTATATAAACCAAACAGAGCAAAGTCAAAATTTGTGTGTTAATTGATATCTTTTTTAATTAGAAAATAGTGTTGATACTTGATGATTGATACAGTAGAATATTTATTTTTATATAATTATTATTTTATAAAAGTTAAATTTGATCAGTTGTAAAAATTCTTAGTTGTTCTCAAAGAGAGACATTAGTCATTGTAAAATACTTTTAAATTTTAGGTTGTTCTCGAAGGAGCAAGGAGGAAGTGGAGAAGGAGGAAGGTGAAAGACTCACAATTCACTTCGTCGAGCCTTTGAGTTTTCGAGTTTTGAGTTTGGAAGGAAGAAAGACAAAGGAGGAAGACTGACAATTCACTTCGACATTTCACAATGGAGACGTAGTCTCAAAAGATTCCTCCTCTCCCTAACTAATTGTCTCTTGGCACGTGTTTTTCCCTTTTTCCATTTTTTTTAGACAGAGTTTTCATGTCCTTTTTTTCTGTTTTCACATTTTTATCAATCAATGTGGAATTATGGTTCAAGATGTCAAAAATTGTAAGTTGAACAACTGAAAGTTTTGCTTAGATGGAAAATTTTTTATTTACCTGATTCTGGGAAGACTGCAAAAAAAAATTATTTACCGGATTCCGGCGAGAGTGGGGCGTTTTCATCCATCCATACTTAGTATGTCTACTCATGTGCCAATATGTAATGGGAGGCCCTTCGTAAGGGGTTTTTTTAATGAGTTTTTATTTTAATTATTTTGTGTTTCCATTGTTTCCATTATTTTGTGTTTCCATTGTTTCCATTGTTTCCAATATGATTTCTGATTTGTTTGAAGTTTCCCCAGCTTGAATCTCTGTCTCATTAAATTTCAATGATTAATATTTACTAATGAATAATTGTTTTTTTCCTCAACCTTAACAAGATTTGCAGTGGCTGTTTTTTTTCCATAGACTTTTGTGGGTTCCTTCTGTGACCAAGCCACTGCTTAAAATATACAAATAAATGGAAATTCAATTGCATGAATTGGCATTCAAAAGAATTCTCTTGCATTTCTCCACAACAATCATTTGAAATAAAGAACAACCAAGGAAGTATATGGAAAAAAACTAAAACTATTTTTTTTTCCAAAATTTTGTAGAAAGAGTTGTTGAAAATTTAATTATTGCAAATTTTAAACAAGATTTTAATAAAAAAAGACTTTAAAAAACAAATTTTTGGTTATTAGTTGATGTACACACTCAGATTTCCGCTTTTCGACTTCTGACTTCTACGGATCTACATCTAAGTATCTGTCTCTATGCACGGGGACTTCACTTAGTGAACCTCTCACATAGCACGTGCGATCGTGGGATATTAAAGAATACCCTTAATTTCAAGAGATATTGACCCAAACTCTTTTTGTTGAAACCCCCTCCCAATACTTAAAACCTCCTCCCCACCAGTTTTTATCCCTCAACCCTTATAACCCATCCTCCCCCCCCCGCCCCACCTTAAACCCCTCATCCCCCAACACCTGCAATATATTGGTTCGATTTTTGATAATTTTAAAACCCACAATATGAACTAATGTGATAGGATATTGGTCAATAAGTGAAGCCCCCATGTCTCTATGCGTTTTCTTCCTATACACTTGATGGGATAAGGAACCATCTCGCTTCTTTGTGGTGAGTACATTGAGGAAAGGTAGGAAATTGTTCTCCTCCTTCTCTATGGTGAATTTGATTCTATTGCATTGGCTATTCAGATGTTTTGTGAAGTCCATTATCTTTTCTTCACCATGTGGCCAATTGTTGTATACATCGTCCACATATCACAACCACCATTTTGGTTTGAGTGGGGAAGAGTCAATTGCTTTTTTCTCTAGATGTTCCATAAAGAGGCTTGTGACCACTCGTAAGATAGGTGACCCCATAGAGACTCCTTCTGTTTGTTCATATATTTCTCCTCTAAAGACAAAGAATGTTAACCTGAGACATATTTCCACAAGCTTGGAAATCTCATCATTAGAGACTAATCTCATAGATGTTCCTTATCCCATCAAGTGTATAGGAATAAAACACACACGGACAGGTACTTACATGCAGATTCCCATCACCATCCAACACAGAAGATTGGGATAATAAACACTTTGGCCACTCGAGAACTAAGAAGCTCGGATAAAGACCATCTAAAAGATGAATTAAAACATATAAAATTGGTCCTTCTAAGAAATGGTTACAAAGATAAACAAATCACTGACACCTTTCGAAAAGAATGTAGCGTTAAAACAAGAAATCAGAGGGAAGACAACTTTGTAACAAATACCATTCTCCCTTACATCCATGGCACTACTGACAAGATTTCCAAGATTCTAAGAAGGAGAAATATAAAATTTGTTTTCTCCCCTCCAAAATCCCTCAGAAACATGCTAGACTCGGCCAAAGATCCCATTGATCCAAAACTGCAAAAAGGTGTGTACACAACCCCTTGCTCATGTGGAAAGAAATACATCGAGGAAACAGGATGTTCCATAAGGATAAGGTTGAAAGAACATGCCTTCAATGTCCGTCATGAACGAATTAAGAAACCTGCCATTGTCGAACATTGTTATAATGCGAAACATTATATGTTCTTCGAGAATGCAGAGGTCCTTTCATCTATCCCTCATTACTACAAAAGGAGAATAAGGGAAGCTCTTGAGATCGATAAATTTGCGGATAACTTAAACAGGGATGATGGAATGAAACTAAAGGAATATTGGATACCATTTGTGTGTGTCATAAGGAATAACCCTAACTCTCACACTATCAATGAGAGTCAAAACCCAATTCATTAATTATTAATCATAATTGTTGGCCGGCTTATCTTTTAAATTAACATTAGCATTATAATATATATATATATCACTCCATAAATGCTAATGTAAAGATTGTGAACCTCGCACTACTGAAGATGGACCTGCATTTCGGGGTTGAAATGTCATCGAGACTTCCTTCAACAACGCAGCCTCCTCTCAATAATAATAAGTTTTTGATAACATAAATATTTTATCATTTAGGTGCAACCTTTTGGAATATTTTAGCACATAAATGTGCATATAAAGTTTAACATTATCTAGTCATTATACCATTATAAAAATAAATAGCTATTCTTTTTTTTCTCATTCAATATAAAATAATTAAAAATAAATGCTTCTTTATGAGTCTATACTTTTTTGAGCTCATTCACATACATACGGCTCTATACTGGATGAGTATACTCATTTTTCAGCTCATTCGACATAAAATGAATATGCTTAAAAATTATTAAAACAAATATCGAGATGTCTATCTTTACACGGGTGTGAGTTTATATTTTAGAAATTGAGGTAGAGTAAAATGTCTGTTTTTCCTATATTGTAAAAGGATGATATAAGTTTATTGTCTATGTAGTTTCAAATTCAAAATAAACAATTATAAAAAAAAATGCAAAAAATAACTAGTAGTTGATTCATGGATAATTGGTAGTTAATGCATGGATAACAAGTAGTGCATGCAACTTGTTTAACAAGAAGAGTTAACTTGTTCATGGCACTTTACTTGACAGGAAACCTATTTAACTAGAAGAAGTAACTTGTAAAGTTTTAAATGTGATTCATCAATAGTTGATATATCACCTACGAGTCGATCACACTAGAACCTCATCAACCAAATTCTCAAGTATAGCACAACCAATGAAATTCAACCACATCCAATGTGACACAACCCTTGAGGAATGCATACTAGAAGATAACCGTTTCCAAATTGTCGCAATGCTACGTAATCTCATCAATTTAATTCTCACTTTTTTCAATTTGAATATTTTTATCATGAAGTTCTCCATTACCACGATTTATTCTTATTTATTGAAACAATTTACAATACAATCAAGAATCTATTTATAGCATTTATTTATAGAAAGTGGTTTCATTTCTATGTGTATGGGAAATTATATCCAACAATAACAGAACTATGAGCAATTTGTATTTATAACTATTGTTTTATTTTAATAATTTTTTCTATTATGATCACAATGTGTTCCTATGTGTTCAGATACTATAGAGTATAATCCTTGAACTATTTATATTAGTCTTGTTAAAAAGTGATGTCAATTCGATTTATATGCAACATTGTTCATAAAAATTACAAGTGCATGGGCATATTTTAATTATTATGCCAATAGACGTTTATATCTTAGAATTTTGGGATGGACTACCATCTATGATTTTTCATATTTGGATGAGAATGAGACAAGTACACTGTTCAAATTGATGTTATGGGCATCGTTCAAAATTCATAATTAACAATTTCAAAAAAAATAAAAAATAGCTTGGTTAACATGTGATAAGTATAGTTCGTGATAGTTGGAAAAAGTAAACTTCAACTTCAACCTGGTAAGTAAAACTCCAATCTTGATGATACAACTTTAGCTTAACTTCAACTCCAATCACGACTTTTAATTGAACAGGAATTGCTAATATATTAACTTATAAATTAACTATGAGCTAAAACTATTAGATTAACTGTAATGATTATACAACTATTAGCTTACATTTGACTCTAATCATAGTTATAGTGGATAATTTCTAGATATTAATTATTAGAGAATTACTAGATTAACTCCAATCATGATACAACTATTAACTTAAATTTAGATGAACGTGGTAATAAAAAACTACTAGATGAGCGTTTAGTTGTACTCAAATGACTCCATCTTTTAGTCTGCTAAGTCTACCTTCATTGCACTGAAACCATGCACTATCTAGTAAGCTTTCCATTTGGCAGTGTAGCATAACGAGAACAATCATTTAGGTAGTGTGCTTTGAGTGTGACAGGCTTAATGCAATCTATGGGCATTGTCCAAAATTCAAAAAAATAAAAATTAACTTAGTTAACATGTGACAGTTTGTGATAGTTAGAAAAAGTAAACTTCAACTTCAATTATTCAATTATTAGATACAGCTATTTGATTATTAGATAAAACTATGAGCTTGACTTCATTGGTGATACAACTATTAGCTTAACTTCAACTCCAATAATGACTTTTACTTGAATTGTAATTATTGATATATTAACTTTTAAATTAACTATTACATACAACTATTAACTTAACTCCAATGATTTCACAACTATTATCTTAACTTCAACTCTAATCATATTGGATAACTATATACAACTATTGGCTTAAAATTCAACTCTAATCGTGGTTATATTGGATAACTATTACATAAATATTAAATTAACTACAATAACCTGATACAACTATTAAATTAAATTTAGATTAGATTTCTATTTAACATGGTAACATCGTGACAATAATCACTTAGATAGTAATCACTTAAATAGTGTAATCCCAAAGTAATGTATTAGTAATGTATTCTTATAACCTTATTAATAAATTTTAACAGTAAATCAAACCTAAATTATTTTACATATACAAATTAAATTACAATCAAATCAAATATAATTTATTTTTATAAATTAAAATTATTATTAAAGATGATACATTTGCAATTCAAATAATATGTTTATAAAATTCATTTTAAAAAGTTAAAACTATAATAAGAAAATTAATTTTATTAAAAAAAATATTATATTACTTTAATATGGGAATCTATAAAATTACAAAATTTCATGACCAAAATCATTATAGACAACCCTTCTTAACCGCCTTCGTTTTTTCAACGAGCAAATGTCAAGATAAGGCTCCCAAAATGATGCGCCACGTATGAATTCATTAGAAAATGTCAGTTCTGGACAGTTGGTAGCCCTGGATAGGGGGACGGTGGCCAGGAAGGTGAGGCTGTCATGTTTCGCACCATTACATATTGCGTAAGGAACTGGATTTCTTTTACAGCTGAACGCGGAGAAGAGTTTCTTATATATATATAACATCCATTCTAGTAATTTCAAAACATCAAGTATCGCTCTTACCGAATTCATATCTGTGAGTTGAATCAAATTTGAAGAAGCAATGTCTGACAACAAGTTTTCATCACCGCCTGCACAATACCCAGAAGGAAATCCTCCGCCAGGTTCGGCTCTCTTGTTTTCCTTTCTCTCATCAAATATTTCTTTACTTCACGGTCACACGTTTATTGTATTGCTATTAAAATGCTTTTAATGTTGTCAGCAGGGTATCCCACGCAAGCTCCTCCTCCCCAGTACGCTGAATCATCCGGGCCTGTAATAACCCAGAAGAGAGAAGAGAAAGGATGCATTGAAGGATGGTATGATTTCACTTCCAATTCTGCTAATTATTGTTTAAATTTATGGTATGATTTTGTGTATTGATTTGTTTTACTATGGTTTTGCAGCCTTGCTGCTCTGTGCTGCTGTTAGTTGTGCGAAACATGTTGCTAATGGCGAGTACTGGATTTATACTGGGGAAAAATAATGAAGACTCTATGGTTGTACCATATGATTTTATATAATTCTGTTTTATCATTGCTGTAAACAGATGAATTCACGTTGCAGTGAAAAGGGATCTGTGTGTTTACTTATTTAGTGGCAGTTTTCCATTAATTTAATTTTGTTGGTCTTTATGATACACTGGCAGAGATTCATAGATGTAAACTTGGTTTAAAATATTTATAATATTAATTTTCTTTTATCAATCTGGTTTCATATTTGTTTGTTTTGGTGTTACCTTTATTCTTCTATTATAAGTGAATATCTCATGAACACCATTTAAAGTTTTGTTATTTACATTCAATTTTCATAGTTGACGTGTATATGACTACATTATAATGTAAAACCACTAGTACTATGTTCTACGACGTAAGTTGTCTACGAATAAAATAATAATTGAAAGACATGAAAGGTGTTAGCTTTTCACCCGACCATTTGTTAACGCCGACACAAAATGTAAGAAACGGTTTTCATTCCTCTCCTTTGAGTGGGCCCTGCCCAACGAATCTCTTGGATAGGCATGTGACACTAAAAAGGAATAGTATATTTTTCACATAAATTGGCTTGATCAGAAGGCATAAAATTGCTTTCTTAATATACTTTGAGTGTAAGAGAGGTGAATGAGAATAAAAGAATGATACTAATTGTCATATTAGTTGATGTTGTTATATATATTTGAGAATGATACTAATTGTCATATTAGTTGATGTTGTTATTATATATTTGAGAATGAGACCTATTTAATTTTTCCATTCAATCCTGTCCAAGGAATTTTTTGGAACCTTTGTAGGAAAGTGACACTTAAAAAAGAATAGTATATTTTTGACATAAATTGGCATGAACATAAAGCATAAAATTGCTTTCGAGTGTAAGAGAGGTGAATGAAAATAAACGAATGATACTAATTATCATATTAGTTGATGTTGTTATATATATTTGAGAATGAGACCTAATTAATTCTTCTATTCAATCCTTCATTTATAGACTTTTATTTCATAATTTCCTAAAAATATCACCATCCTCGTTGGTAGGAATATCCTCATCGAAGAGAAGGAATAATGTTGGGAAGGATTCAAAGGAGGATGTAGGGGAATTAGGAAAGGGTAAGAGGGATTCTTCAAGTATAAATTCTTAAGGTTTCAACCTCAATATGGATCTAGATCCATGTCTAGTGGATTATTTTGAACATAGACTTATTGAAGGGAAAAACTTGGTTAGTTTCTCTAATGGTTCAACCTTAATAAAAATTTTGGGTAATTTGCTCACGGGTGGGGAAAGGACTTAGTGGTGAAGCCAAAAATTTATATTATGGGTGTTCTAGTGCCCATTTTTAGTTGTCCCCACAGTAGATATGTAAGGATGTTATATTTGAGGTTAGGATTATAGTCGAGGACCTTTCAAGTAGTACTATTAGGGTTGAATTTCAATGTGATAATATATTTGGTGTTGTGTGTGTAACTTTGTAGTGTATTCACATGTCTCTTGATTGTATGTTGTATGTGGAGCCTTGAATCTTGATCGAACATTATTTAGAGAGAGGAAGGTTATCAGATACTATATATATATGGGTGAAGGGTGCCGTATTTATTGGAGGATCCTTGTCGGTCGATGAGTTGAGCAGTTTTAAGGAGATAACCAAAAAGTCTAGCACGCAAAGAAAGTGTAGGAAGTCATCAAGATGATAGAGGGGAAGGTGAGGCTAGTTGTTCAGGATGATTTGCACATTGAGTAGGTACTAAACTTTGTATCTCTTAACCTCTAAGTCGAGAAGTTCAAGGGGTGAAGGTTTAACATGGAATCCTTGAAGGGATGAATCTAATATCAATGGGATCATTTATTCAATTATCAGCCATTGTTCCATATATTACCACACAGTTGGTTGGGTTGGGTTTCAACTTCATGTCATATTCCAATGAAAACAAGATCTTAGGAGGTGTTTGGTTTGAAGGAATTCCCTATTTGGAACTTAAAAGATAGAGTTCATGTTTTAACCCACAATCAAAGGTGTCTACCAACACCTCGATCTGAGTTAAATTCCCATGGTTTCCTTTGGAGCTATGGGATGATAGAAGCATAAAAGTTATATGCAACATCTTAGGTAAGATAATGAAGGTTGATGATGCTTTTAAAACAAGTGTATGTAGAACTATGGCTAAATTTATGGTTGAGATAGATGCGAAGGATGTTTGTATGACTCTATAGAGGTGGAAGTTGGAAACGTATGCTACTGCCAACACCTTGATTGCAAGAATGTAACTTTTTCGTGTTCCAAATGGTACATATATATACACATTTTGAAGAATCATGATATTGATTCTTCCTTGACAAAATTTTGGAGAAAGAGGGATTTGAGGGCTTCAAAACCAATACCCAACATGGTTTCAATAGAAGAGGTTATTCATGGGTGGGTGGAGAAAGCAAAAAAAGGGGTGGAAAATAATTATGCTCTTATTTGTAATAAGTTAATTGTTGGCACTGTCAATGTTCCTATTCACACCCTAGTGGATGTTGAAGGGACAAATGAAGTAGAAGATTCATCAAAGGATTGCTTGGATGGCATGAAAATGGGAAATTAGGAATGCACAAGCATCGATGACTTATGGTATCTCCTCGTCAGTTATCCTTCTCTACTAGTATTTTCAACATGATTTGTGGTCTACCTCCTTTTGTTCCACCCCATCCATCTTGTTTGAACCTTGGGAAGGGAGAGTTAATTCAAGCAATTCCTCCTTTTTCCTTATATGTGATGTCTTCCATTCTTCCTCAACTCTATCCTTTAATCAATCTACATCTATTGGAAATAAGGAGGGTGAGAATCCGAGTTGATAGAAATCCATAATAGTATTCTAGGGGGGGAGAATTTACCAACTCAAGCCTATGTTAACAACAAAAACTTGCACACCTACCTTGTCATCAATTTCATTACCATTTTGCATCATTGTCGATAGTTTTTAGCACCATTTTCACCCCGATATTATCCATATGACTTGAGGAAATGAATAAATGACCAAAAAAATGAAATTCAACACCCAAAATTGACCATAACTAACAAATCATGTTTTTTCCTTGCAAAAGAGTGACTCAAGGTCCCACATTTTGACATAATACCGAAGACCTGGTCAAAAAGTGCATATTCATTTATCATTCATCATTTTGTGCTTCCCCAAGGTAGGTAGTGGCTAAAAGTGGACACATACAATTGATATGGTTGAAACTAACAACTGATATAATCCTCCAAATCCCTAACCTCTCCACTAAGTGATCAGTGGAATGGAGAGCATAAACATCATATCTAGATCTTATTTTTGACCACTTTTGTGCATAGAAATAATCCCTTATGGTCACCATTTCATATACATTCCTCCATATGCTAAAATTTATATTATGCTGCCAAAATTTCTCTAGAAAACATGAAATAAGCCACATCGTCCTTTCACCTTTCACCATCAACGAAAATCCCATTTGGAACCTATATGAAGATTGGGGCTACAAAGGATACAAACAAGCCTTCTCTTGGATTAGTTGCAGAGTCCCTTTACCTTCTCTTGTTGATGTAACCACTACCCCAATTTTTTTTATGATTTTAGGGCCCCTCCTTAGAATTTTAGCTTTTAATCTTGCGTAGATTACTTTTGCTCCTTAAAAGTTGTTTTCCATGGCTTAGATTTTGGAGAAGTCTGGAAAGATTTCACACCAAGTTAAAACTCACATTTTCTCTCGGTGTGTCAGAAGAACTCATCGAGTTTAGCTAGTGAAAGAAATTAGTCTTTCCATCTGATTTTACTTTGTTTTTTTCCCAAGGCCTAGGTCTTTGTCGAAAGTTTTACCGAGTTTTTAGTCGATGGTTGCGGCTAAACTCAAGATCTGGAGCCAATGTGTTCGGCTGGACACGGCTTTTGAAGCCAACAGTTCTTTGTGGGGACATTTTCACTAAGTATGGCTGATGGTTGCCACTAAACTCACTATTCATAGCTGACGTGCTCGGCTCGGACCTAGCTTTCACTTTCAATCAGAAGCTTCTTCATGAATTCACCAATGACCTTTATTCGAAAGTTCCCAACAAATGTTTTTGAAAGTGTCAATAGAACCTGAATATTTATCAGTTGAGCACGACGAAATTCATGACTTGTAGTTGATATTTTTTGCCGAAACTTTTGGGTGAATGGCACCAACGTGGTATTTGCAGATGTTTTTAACGACTTGAGATGATGGTTGCAGCGAAATTGGGATGTCGAAGCTGACATTGTTGGGGGGTTTTATTTGTATCTCACCGATTCCAAGTCAAAGGATTTCCCGGATGAAGCTTTAGGCACCAAAAACATCGTTTTCATTTACAAGCCCCAACAACCTCATTAAATGCATGTTTGTTGAGTTTTCTATATATAACCCATGGAGGCTTTTATGAGCTGTTACTCTGTTTGATTGAGTCCATTTGTCGATTTCTTGTTGGAGCCTTTAGTTTGTTTCACCAAGCACCATGCCCTTTCAGTGTTTGCCAGGTAGGCCTCTAACTTTGTTATTGAATTGTTTGTGTAAAAAGGGGTTTGGTAAAATAGTGTTTTGGGGATTCAACGTTTACAGAGTTAGGGTTTTACCTCTGCCATGATTTTTAAAGTATTTTCCCAACCTCATAGGGATTCATTTTTCTTGGGCCCACTAACCTTTGGAATTTTTCCCTAAGTCGAGTTGTGTCAGAATCCTTGGAATCCCTGATTTTTCAACCTAGTTTGCTAGCCTGGCCGTGGTGGTTTTCACCTGATCTGCACCATTTGTCTTTGTTGCTCAGGCCATGGATGTGGGTATGTCATACCTCTAGTATTCTACTGGTGATTCTACGATGGGTCGAGTTTTTCACCAACTGCTGCTCACCTAGTTTGTGTTTGTTTGCGGTGAGAGGGGATCAATGAGGTCTCAAGCTTAGAGGACCATCGTTTTCTTTTTCTGACCTAGGTACTTTGTCAGAAAGTATACTTTCTTTGTGGCTGGTGCCATGGTTTTAGGATATTTTTTGGGCTTCGAGTCAACATAGGGTTTTCGAGTTTCCATCAGTTCAAAATATGAAGCTATTACTGCATTTCCCTTCGATTGTTTGCTTGCGAGCAATAGGGAAGTTGATGAAAGGAGTTTTCTGCGTAGGGTTTAAAACTTGTTTTGATGGTTCTTCTGCATCTTGATTTAGAATACCAGATAATTGATTTAAAGAACTATAGATTTAACTCCCAAAACAACAGTTAGAGCCTGCACCTGAGCTATTGTTTTTCAGTCCAGTTTTAGCCTTGCCATAACTTGAAGTATTTGGATAACTTGTTCTTTGTATCACAAGGTCACTTGAAATGTTCAAAGATGAATTGGGAAAGACATTTTTATGGTTCTCCATCACATTAAGATCTTATGTTTTGTTGTCTAAGTTTCATCGATATCTTGTATCTTACTAGTATCTTTTTGTTCCAGTATATTCTATTGATGTAAATGTATGTTGTTTGATCACAGTAACACTAAGTTATTTCTTGCTATGGTTATGTTTCATCCTCAGTCTTCACACCTCAACATGCCAAAGAATGGTGGGAAGAAGAAAGCCAAGGTCCATGAGGAGTATTCAGATATGGAGATCTTTCCCAAGATGGAGATTATTTATGAAGATACCAAAGCTGTCACCAGAGCTGAACGAGAGTTCAAATGGGGATATATATATCCCATGAGCAAAGATCAGAAGGTCCCAGATGCGGGCTTAGAATATATACCCCTGTATGCAAACATAATGAGATCTAGGATCATGAAGATAGCCATGTGCCCTGAAATTTTCCCTTGTGCTAAGGTGACCAGCTGGATTTTACCTCGAGCAGACGCAAGTACCATGATCATGTCAAACATCGAAGGAAAATATTTTGATTCCTTCACCCCTGCCTACATAGCAAAATATTGAAATCTACCAACCCCAGAAATTAGCATGACAGATGACTAGATAAATGGTTTGAGTTTAGACTATATTGAATGTGCAAAGCTGATGATGATAGCAGGGAAGAGATTTCTCTAGAAAGCCTCTGGGAAATATGAAATTTCCAGCTTACGCCCTCCATACAGGCTCATAGCCCTGATGCTCAACAGAATTTTTGGCAAGGAAAATGGGAAGCTCTATAAGATGGGTTGGATCCCACTGATATATCATGTGGCCATGCAGGGCACTATCTTGAACTGGGAAGACATTGTAGCCAACATCTTATCTTCCTGCATAGTTGCGGAACTAGGAGGCTTGCTTCAGAGAAAATCAGAATTTTACATGGGGTCATATTTAATTGATTGTATCTTATGCCCTTACCCATTATCGAAACTGAACTGTAGCTGGAATGAATCCAAGACACCCATTTATACTGCACATCAGACTCTATGGGATCATAAGTATCACAACTTCTACAAGATTATCTGTGAAGAACTTCTAATGCCACTACACCAGCTGATATTTCTCGAAGATTGCAAGTGTATGTCCGAGGGTGCACTAGAAGTTATAAGTGAATACAGAGATTGTTTTTTCTCCAAATAATGAACCTATATAAGGATGTACGGAGGAACTAGAGTAGGGATAATTTTAGGGGCGAATTTTAGCCCAGTGGGCTATTTTTTCATGTTTTTCTCCCAAAAATGATTCGCCATTTTGCATTTTTTGAAGCCCTGTTTCACCAAATTTTGATGGGGTAAAAATTTTTCACCCTAAAAATTGCCAAATTATTATACAAACGATATAAAATCCTTGGAAATTGAAATATTTTTTGAAAAATATCGCCAATCATTTTATAGTTGGCATTTTAAGAATTGGTAATATTCGCCAACATTTATACACTTTTAAATAAGTATGGTTCCTTAAAATCATCCCTGAATGAGAGCACTATCACTACTTATTAAATATGCCACAAATGACATCGTTCATAAGGAGGCAGTGAGATAGTTTTTTTTGGATGGATTCGAGAAATTTCTTTTTGACAGGAAGAAGGTGGTTTATCCACCAATGCCTTTCTATGTTTGCAGATACAAGTTCCCAAAAGTAAAAAGTGTGCCAGACTATGAAAAGGATCTAGAAAATTTCCACTTCGGTGAGAAGAATTTTCATAGGAATGATTCACAGGGAAAGGTTGTTGCACATTGTGCGCTTGTAAAGGTGGATTTTTAATACTCTGACCATTGGGACCAAGATGAGAATATTTTCAGAAATGCATGCAATATTAATTCTTTGAATAAGTGGTTCAGACATAAAATCATAACAGTAGGAGGAAAAGGAAGCAACAACAATACATAACATAAAAATTTGTAGGAGGAAGCTGTTAAGAAACAAGAAGAGGATGCCTGTAAGTTAGTAGAAGAAGATGAAATACTACTAGCTGAAGAGGCTCAGAAGGAAAATTTAGAAGAATAAAGACTTACAAAGGAGCAGGAGTAAAGGGTGCAAAGAGAAGAAGAAGAAATATTGGAAAAGGAAGTTGGACAAGCAACCAAGGAGTTAAGGGGGAAATAACAAGAATATAAAGATAGAGAGAGTCTGGAACATGATACTGCCTAGGATAATCTAGTAGATCCTCCTTCTACATCGATTGACACAATGACAGTCGGCATAATGACAGGAGGTCACCTCCCTCTTGCTGAGTTAGGATTAGTGCCTTTTAGTCCATCCAAGCAGCATGCAATCGCATGTCGGGACTCAGTATTCTTCGACCCAAAGAAGAAATCCATTGTTCGTAAATCAAAGAAAATATTGAAATTTGGTACCCAACCTGAGGTAGTCACGATGACTAAGAAAATTGTCATGAAAGGAACCAACCAAGATCCTGTGTTTCTAGCATCAGTAAGTGTTGCAACTGCTCAAGCTAATACTGACAATGTTGGAAAAATGGTGGAAAATGTTGAACACTATAAAGAAATAATGTGTAAGATGAAAAGAAGTTTAGTTCAAGAAAGAGGAAAGGGAGGAGAATTAAAGAGGAAACATGAAGCAAATCTCTCTGAATTCGAGAGATTCCAAAAGGCCTACCAAGTTTTAGAATAAAACAAGGATTCCTTGGTGCTTTCAAATACCATCGCTAAGGGAGAAAAGAAGGACTTTAAAAATAAGATTTCAAAGTTAGAGGCGCAATAGACTACAACTGAAAGACAAGTAGAGGAGATAAATTCCCAAGTAGTAGAGTTGGAGGCACGAAACAACTCATTGGAAATTCAGCTCAAGGAAGGAAATGAACGACAGATTTATATTACTCCTTTCAGAGAGAAAGCCCTCCTAATTAGGAGGAAAATATATCAAGTCCAACTAAATATTTCATAAGAATTCTATAAGATTAAATAGGAAAAAACAAGATTGCAAGAAATTTCAGCAATCTCAATTGATTTCAGAACAACGACATTAGAAGTTGTAGAAAATATTAAGGGTCAGCTGACTTAGATAGAAACTAATGCAACATTTCTTGAGCATTGTCCATAGAGGACTATGGAAAGCTTGAAGATAGAATTCCAACTCATGGATTTCAGTAGTAAGGCCACTAGGAGATTGACCACTGGGGTCAGAAAAACTTTGGAGAGGTGTGCAAATTTATATAAAAGAATGGTCACAATGCACAATAAGTGCCAGCCTTCTGCAGCAAAAAGAATCCAAGAGTTTCTGTGCCAAGAGGAACACTTGAAATATCTCCAAGACAGAGTGAAAGAGGATGCACTAAGTATTCATCAAATTAAATGAATCACTAAGAAAGTGATAAAGAATTGGGTTGCACAAGCCTCAATTAGTAACTTCCTTCTGGAAGACCTGCTTAGGGTAAATCCACCCAAAGCAGCAGAAATAAAGTCACAGATGGCTATACATGAAGTGACAATTAGATTTCTAGAGCCTATGGATTTCAAGACTATCACTATAGAAGTTGATGCATGGAAAGAATTCAATGGAGGATCAGTTGGGCCCTCCTAAGTTTTGTCTTGTTTACATGTGGCTCTTTTGTAAATTATGTTATCTTATTTTTCATTTTCCTAGTGTGAGTCACTAGATTACGAATTTTGTAAGTCGAAGAGTCAAGGAATCCTAAAGGGCATGGGTAGCCCAAAAGTCATTTGTAAAATGCATAAATAGGGGTAGAAGAGAGATTAGAAGAGGAATTTTCACTAGCGCATACATGTTGTTATTTGTATGAGAACTATTTCTTTTATGAATAAAGGAGAACCAAATTTTGTCGGAGGAAGGGCTATACAAGTTTCCAAATGGATTGTGTGGATTGCTAAATGCTGAACTATTTATGTTTTATCCTGCTATACAACTGTGAGATTGTTCTAACTCAATGAACTATTTCTGCGATTACGAATGATTTTTCTTTCTATTAGAAATCTTGTGCTTATGAATGAGTAATGAATGTTTTAACAAACAGAGATATCTTTGTTTATATTTTTCTGCAGCAATTTTGTATGTAGAATTTGAACAACTTCCTGTAGGATTCCACATGCATCATTACAGTACATTACTCAATTAAAAATAATCTTTGCTCCCCTTGGGGATAGGGTATATTATATTAGAGTAGATTAGAATATGGTAGATTTTCTTAAATTAGAAGTGATTTAGGAGAAAAAGGGCTAAGACGAGAGGTAAGAACCTGCGCATCACGTGTTGAGGATTTTTCTCCATGATCACTTCCATTTAGTTTAGGCACTTGCATTTCATCCTAAAATATAAAATCACATAAACGGTGGACCGCGTCGCAACCGGTAAAATAGACTTAAAATGTTCTTTTAGTTCTACGATAGTTGGGTCGCTAACCGGACGGATTCCCCATAACGATCTAATTGGGAATGATTATTGGGGAGAATCCATACTGTCGGTACCTGGGATTTTCCAGGCATCAACAATTTTGGTTCTAGAAGAAGGGCCGCCGTTGCATGGATGGAAGAGGAAATCTGTTTACTAGAACCTATTCCATTGGTGATAGATCTGAATCTAATTTCTTGAACATTTCATTTATCAAGAAAGAGTAGGCTCTGATGAAGAAGGTTCAGATTGTCTTTATCCTGTTCCATTTGAAGTAGTTAACCACTTGAGGAGACATACAAGGTCTTATATAAAAAATCTTGGAGGATTGAAAGCAATCCCTGAATTACTGAGAAGACAGGATTCTAGGAAAGTACCTACTTACACTGAAGATTCAATTTTGGTGGGAAATTTGGAAGAGTTGGTAAATTTGTCCATACAAGAGATTGTCCAACCATTTGATCATTTGGGACCAGATTCTCCTATTTTTCTATCTCCATTACATTCGTTTGTTCAGTCTCCACCACAGACTCCTCGTCAAATTATGGCTAACGTTAACCAACCAAAGCCAAATCAACCAAATCCTAATCAACCTAATCCACCAGCCTAGAGAGCCAGATCGCCACTCAACTTGGCTCCTCCTTTGCATGATCTTCCTAAGCATCTTGAAAAGGAATTACCAAAGTTCGACCCCAGTAAAGGCATTTCCACAGAGGACCATATGCAAAGTTTCTATTTGGCTCTAGAACTATTGGTGTTGACCATGAATACGTAGTGTGGAGAATTTTTCTGCATACCTTTGAAGCTAATACCTTTGCTTGGTATTTCAGTTTACAAGCAAATTCAATAACAGATTGGAATACTTTCGAAAGGGTGGTTAAAGACAAATTTGACAGTAAACAAACTATTTCTACTCTTATGAAAGAACTGATCTCTCTAAGAATGGATAAGAAAGAAAAGGTCCAAGATTTAAATCATAGGTTTGTTGCTCACCTAAGTAATTTTAGTGGTACAACGAAACTAGCAGAAGAAACTCTAATAGAATACTATACTTCAGAACTAAGTCATTCTATAGCAATGTTTGTTAAAATATAATTCGGAAACGTTCATTGGTTGAGAATTATGAGGAGGCCAATAAAGTTGAAGTCAAACTTGATAGCATAAACAAACACACTACAGAACCAAAGGTAAAGACTTTTAATGGTAAAAAACCTCTGCTGCTAACCAGACCTAAGGAGGAACACTCAACTTAATTAGAGAATGTGGTCAAGATGGTACAAAATTTATCAAATAAGATTGTAGATCTGGAAAGGGATAAAGATGCTAGTTAATCCAAGAAACAATTCAAACACTATTTCAAGAAAAGAGAAGAAAATGGAACATCTCAACCACCTGCGCATACTTCTACTATATTGAACTTTAATGAAGTAGGAATGGACAATTTCTATACTTTCCATCAAGAACCTCGTCCGGAAAAGGGTTTCCCACAGTGGATAAAATCCATGACTTTGGTCATGAATCAACAATTAGATTCTAAATTAATAGAGCCTAAACTTGAAGAAGAAAAGGATAACAAACCAGAAGAAACACTCAAAGAAACCACCATGGTATGATGGGATTGTATATCTACACTGGGATTAGATGAAGAGGAGTCTCCTGAATAAATTTAACTATCATCGATTAATGTTACAACCAGAAGTAAAGGGTCGATAATGGATGAAAGATTAAAGGGCCAGTAATGTCTTCATCTAATGTCATGCCACTCTCAGTATGTAAAAGGATCAATGGTCAACCCACACCATCATCCTGTAAGATCATTCAGTTGGACCGATACCAATCTGTCATCAAGGTAATAGGAGAAATGAAAAATGCATTGATTTGATTATTTGCGGATGATAGAGTTTTCTAGTTCATAGATATTATGGTAGTAGATATACCATAAGCATATGGGTTGATATTGACCTGGGACTGGTATGTGAAATTGAATGGGTATTTTAGATCTGATTGGTCACACATGTGGTTTTCATATAAGAATAGTCAAAATCAGATCAAGGTAATGAGGGAACCACACATGAAACACAATGTAACTCATTTGGAGGGATGAATGAACCTATAAACTTTGTAGCTTCAGTCTTGGGTAACTACTTTTTAGAGCTTGAACCTGGAAATTATCAAGATGAAGAATCTAGTCGTGAGTTAGACACACAGTTTAAGATCCTTCATTTTTCATGGACTGATAATGTTGATTGTAATATAGTTAATTTAGTTTCTAACATAGAAAGAAACACTAATCAAGTAGATTTAGAAGATATATTTTGGTTTTTGTACTTTGATAGTTCCAAAACACAAGAGGGATCAAAAGCAAATTGTGTCCTGATTGACCCTAAAAAGAACAAACAATTTCTCTCTTATCAACTAGAGTTTGAATGTATGAATAATACCGTTGAGTATGAAGCTCTAGGCCAGGGCATAAGAAAATCTATTGATCTTAAAGTAAGAAATTTAAAAGTATTTGGTGATTCTGAGATAGTTGTCAAACAGATTAGAAACACAATTCATTATTTGTCACCACACTTAAAAGGTTACCAAAATGAAATCTAGGATATGATAATACATTTCAATGCATTCAATATAAGTTCAATTCCTAGGTTGCAAAATGTTGCAGCTGATTTTTTAGCTGTTTCTGCTACAAGGCTAGTACCCACTAATAACAAGTGCTCCATTGAACTCATTTTCATGCCATCGACACCAAAAAAGATTACAAACTTTAGAGTTTTTTACGATGACCAACAAATCATAGATTTTCTAATGAACGATGAAACTTTCAAGGACTCAGTGATTTATGATGAAGAGCATCAAGCTGTTCTTCAAAGTGGAAACTTTATGCCTAAAGGAGTGAGGACATTGGAGGGGATCTTTGATTTGAACAGAAAATTCAGAAAACCTGCAAATGTCAAAACTAATAGTTCGTCCATGCAAAACGAACTGATTAATATAGGAACAGAGGCTGAACCCAAGTATGTGAACTTGGGAAAATGTTGTTCACCAGGAGAAAGAAGTATATTTATCAGTTTATTTCAACAATATAAGGATTTTTTTGCTTGGACATATGAAGACTTGAAGACCTATGACACCTGTATTATCCAACATATCATTCCTATTAAAGTGGGTGTGAAACCATTTCAACAACAACTAAGAAAAATGCATCCCAAGCTGGAACCAGGGATAATTTTAGGGGCGAATTTTAGCCCAGTGGGCTATTTTTTTCATGTTTTTCTCCCAAAAATGATTCGCCATTTTGCATTTTTTGAAGCCCTGTTTCGCCAAATTTTGATGGGGTAAAATTTTTTCACCCTAAAAATCACCAAATTTTTTATACAAACGATATAAAATCCTTGGAAATTGAAATATTTTTTGAAAAATATCGCCAATCATTTTATAGTTGGCATTTTAAGAATTGGTAATATTCGCCAACATTTATACACTTTTAAATAAGTATGGTTCCTTAAAATCATCCCTGGCTGGAACCTCTAATCCAAAACGAGGTAAAGAAATTACTTGATGCAAAGATCATTTTCCAAGTCAAACATTCATAGTGGGTAGCAAATTTGGTGCCAATAAGAAAGAAATCGGAAGAGATAAGATTATGTGTATATTTCTGAAATATCAACCAAGCTTCAGATAAAGATAATTACCTAGTTCCACCAATGGAACAGATCATACAAATGGTCTCAAGCTCTGAACTATTCTCCCTATTAGATGGGTTTTCTCGCTATAATCAAGTTTTGGTAGCTGAGCAAGATAGACTGTAAACTGCAATCCAAACAAACTGGGGAACATTTGCTTACAAAAGAATTCCCTTCAGTCTCATCAATGATGGAGATACATTTCAAAGGGAAATGGATATCGCTTTCCAGGGGTTGATTAACCATCGTGTGGTGGTTTATCTAGATGAAGTAACAATTTTCTCTATGAAGAGAGAAGATCGTGTTTTTCATTTGAAACAAATTTTTTATCATTGTAGAAAGTATGTCATATATTTAAATAATAAGAAAAATATTTTTGCAGTTTTAGAGGGAAAACTATTAGGCCATATTATTTCTAAGACGGGAATCTCCATAGACTCGGAAAGAATAGAAGCTATATCTCAGATTCCTTTACCCCATAACAAAAAGGGTATGCAATCATTCATGTGTACTATAAATTTTGTTCGAAGGTTTGTCCCTGACTTTGCATAGATAGTAAAACCTTTGCAACAAATGGTAAAGCAGAGTGTGCAATTTAAAAGGACCGATATAGAGAAGGTTTCCTTTAACAACGTCAAGGCATCAATAGTTCATGCACCTTCTCTTAAAATTCCTGATTTTGAAAAGGATTTTATTTTGTACACTTTTGCCTCAGATAACTCACTTGTAGCAGTGCTCACACAGAAAGGAGAATTGGGAGATGAGTACCCAATATCATTTATGAGCACTAGGTTACAAGGTGTTGAATTGAACTACCCTTACATTGACAAACAAGCATATGCAGTATTCAAAGCAGTGAAAAAATTCAGACCTTACATTCTGAAAAACAAAACCAAGGTAATTGTACCACATCCAGCTGTCATAACCCTTTTTGTACAAAAAGAATTGGGTGAACGAAGAGGGAATCGGGTGACAATGTTACAGGAATACAACTTGGAATTCAAACCAGCTACCATTATCAAAGGACAGGGGTTGTGTAAATTAATTGTTGAAGGTCAGACTAATGAACATGGTGATTGGGAAAATGAAGCAAAATTGCATATGATTTATATATGTCCTATCTTTACAGCTCTGAAATCTTGGTACTAAGATCTAGTACATTACCTCCAACAAGGATATTTACTAGAGCATTGTAATTCTAAACAAAGAAGAGCGCTTCGTTTAAAGTCATCCTCTTACCAAATAATTGATGAAGTTATTTTAAGGAAGAACTATGATGGGGTATTTCTGAGATGCCTCGAACAAGAAGATGTGTCTAAAGTTGTTAAAGAATTGCATGATGGCCTTGTTGGAGGACATATTTTGGGAGATACTAATGCTCACAATATTCTACGAGATGGATATTACTATCCAACATTGTTTAAAGATGCCATGCCTATGTAAGAAAGTGCGACATATGCCAAAGAAGAGGGGGCAGACTAGCAAAAGTGGTCAAACCCTTGCAGCTTGTTATTATTTCGAAGCCATTCAAACAATGGGGTATTGACATCATTGGAGAAATTAATCCAAATTCTTCATTACAACATAAATATATTCTCACAACTACTGATTACTTCACGATATGGGTAGAAGCAATTCCATTACACAAAGTGAACGAGAACGCGGTCATCGATTTCTTGCAAGAAAATATTATGACCAGGTTTGGGGTTCCAATTTCACTTGTCTTTGATATTGCATCTTACTTTTCATCAATTAAGCTAACTGAATTTGCTAGTGATAAAAAAGGAATCAAGTTTCCTTATTCTACGAATTATTATCCACAAGGAAATGGGTTAGCCGAATCAACTAATAAAAATCTTATCAGAATTTTAAAGAAGACTATCATTGAAAATCAGAGAAGTTGGCATATAGCTCTTCCCAATGCACTGTGGGAAGACAGGACCCCCAAGAATTCCTTAAGAGTGTCCCCTTATACTATGGTTTATGGGAAAGAGTTTATCCTATCCCCAAGAATTTTACTCCCATCCTCTTAGTTAGCCCAAGCCTCACAAGGATCTGGTAGAGAAATTATACAAGCTCAAATTAATACATTGTTAAAATTAGAAGAGTCTAGGCCCAAGTCCAAAGAAATATTTAAACACCAACATGATATTGTCAAAAGATGTTTTGGTAAGCATAAATCTGGGAAGGGAAGTTTTGATATTCGAGACTTGGTTCTTAAATGGGATCACCCACATGATGAAAAGGGAAAACATACAAAATTTCAACACCTATAGGTTGGCCCCTTTCAAATTGTTAAGAAGCTAGGCCCCTCGACTTATAAGTTACAATATTTGCAGGGGTGGGAACAAAATCTTCCTATTAATGGTTTGGTTCTCAAACCTTATTTCACCTAGTACCTTAGGGACCTGTTTGTACATAAATAAACTTTTTCTTTTCTTATTTTCCTGGTTTTCAATTTTTCTTTCTGATTTACATTAGTTCATTTGTTTTTGGTTTCAAAATAAGCATCTATTTTCTTCTGATGATTTGCTTTAGTTTAGTTGGTTTATTCCAAAATAGGTCAGTTCAATTATTGGTGCTTTGGGGACATTGGAATATGAACAAAATGCCAACTGTTTTAATTGAGGAATTGCTGGTTGGAAGTTATCTATGCAAAATTTTGATAAAAACAAGATTCTTTAATTTGATAGACTGTTGAAGGGAAGTTATTTTAAGAACACACTAAAGTCCTATTTAAACCCTGTAAAATAACTAAGGTATATGAGGTCTAGAATACTATCTTGGGTATCCATCCACTTTCACATTAATATCTATCCTAGGAAGCTTGCCATGAAATACCCATGGAATGGAAGCAGAACTGACAGGTGCATGGTTTTCAAAATAATTCCATGCCACAAAATAAAAGCCAAAAGGATTAATATAAGGAGTCAAAATTACAGAACAGAAAATATGTATAAAACATATATACTAAAGAAATAAATCAGTAAAATGATTAGATTGCTCAAAAGGTTCTTCTCCATTTGTGATCTGAAACAAGTCATCACTTACACAAAAGGACACTGTGGATGGAAGAACCTAAATCAAATCTCAAAAGTTAAAGAAGCAATCAAGGAAGACTCAAAACAAAAAATTCTTAAGCATCAAAAGAATGCAAAAGGAATTGGAATGAGGAACAAACAAATGCATTTGTCTAACTCTGCCATGATCTTGTGGTTTCATAACCAACATCAACCAAATACAGAGGTAAAATGAATCTCACATTTTGGCCCCAAGAGAGTTATCGGGACTTCTAATCCTGGTTACCATACCCCAAGGGACTACAATCAGTGTGATGTTATGACTATTACATTCCTAGAAAATTATTGACTCTTAAATGATCTTGAAAGAATATTGGGATAGGTCGCTCTAATCAAATTCCATATGGTGTTGGCAAGGGATTTGGGGCAAGTGAGTTGTGTAGCATCGCGACAGCTACGTAAGCTCACACGATACTGCGCAAGGGTAGATCGATGCGATAAGCTGAGGAATAACTTCTTTTTGAATATTTTATGCATATTTTGACCAAGTTTTGTTGCAATAGGTTAGTAGCAGTTAGAAGTCAATTAGTAGTGGACCCTCAATGTAAAGGTTTAAGCCTATTTATAGATCTATTTTGAGGAGATCAAAGAGCAATTGAGCACGATTGTATGCAATAAGATCTGGTGCGATCTGTTTTATGGAGATTTTTCTGTCTTAACTGTGATTTTATCCGGGTTTCTTCTTGATGTATGCAGTCTCCGGTTTTGGAGAGGAATTGGGTAATGTGGTACATTTGTGCAAGGTTAATATGATGCGATGAGTCTGGCTCAATTCTTGTCTGTTATTATAGATCTGTTATGATGCTGTGAACTTTGTTTTGATACAATGGCATAATATAGATGTGATTCAATCTCTTTCTGCTATATCGATGCGATCTGTTGCTTTTATGTCGATGCAAACTATGTTTCTGTAACTATTTGATGCGTTATGAGTAATGATGTTCCATGAATAATGCTGTGATATTGTGATACTGTATGATGATTGCATGGTGTCTCTAAGTCGGATCCCCATATCCCCCTTTCCCACTATTGGAAACTCGGTTCTAACCCCTCTCCCTTGAATGCCTCGGGTGAGACCTCGTCTGCTCCACAGATGTTGCTGGGTAGGGTAAAACCTGTCTAGGCCGGTGCTCAAGGAGATCGCACTGTAAAGCGTCGACAAAGTGGGAACCCCTGTTGACAAAGCTTTGTTGGTGGGTTTCGCCAACATATAGTAGCTTTTTTTTGAAAATATAGTTTTTTCAGAGATCTATGTTCACCAGTTAGTCTCCAATTGTTGTTGTTGCAACCACTACCCAAATTGTTTTATGATTTTAGGGCCCCTCCTTATATTTTTAGCTATTAATCTTGCTTAGACTACTTTTTCTCCTTAAAATTTGCTTTCCATGACTTAGTTTTTGAAGAAGTATGAAAATATTTTGCACCAAGTTAAAACACACATTTCTCCTGGTGTGTTGGGAGAACTCATTGAGTTTATCCGACACGATGGAAGAACTAGTTCTTTCCATCCCATTTTACTTTGTTTTTTTCCCAAGGCCTAGGTATTTGTCGGATTTTTTGCTGAGTTTTTGGCCAATGGTTGCGGCTAAACTTGAGATTTGGAGCTGATGTATTATGATGGACTCAACTTTTGAAGCCGAAAGTTCTTTGTTACGACCTTTTCACTGAGTCTGGTCGATGGTTGCGGCTAAACTCACTATTCACAGTCAACGTGCTAGGCTTGGACCTAGCGTTCACTACCGATCAGAAGCTTCTTCATGAGTTCATCGATGACCTTTCTTCAGAAGTTCCTAGCAACATTTTTCGATAGTGTCTATACAACCTAAATATTTATCTGACAAGCACAGTGAAATTCACGACTTGTAGTCGATATTTGTTGCTGAAATTTTTGGGTGAATTACGTCGACGTAGTATTTGTGGATGTTTTAATGACTTGAGCTAATGGTTGAGTAAAAATTGGGATTTCAAAGACAACATTGTCAGGGATTTTTATTTGTCTTTCACCGATTCCAAGTCGGAGGATTTCCCTGATGAAGCTTTAGGCACCAAAAAATCCATTTGCATTTACACGCCCCAGTGATCGCATTTAATGCATGTTTGTTGAGTTTTCTATATATAACCCATGGATTTTTTTATAGACTGTTACTCCATTTGAGCGCGTCCAGTTTTTGATTGCTTGTTGGTGCTTGTGGTATATTTCTCCAAGCACCACGCCCTTTCAGCTGTTTCCAGGTAGGCCTCTAGCTTTGTCATTGAACTGTTTGTGTTAAAAAGGGTTTGGTAAAAGAGTGTTTTGGGGATTCAACGTTTATAGGGTTTGGGTTTCACCTCTACCCTGGTTTTTAAAGACTTTTCCCAACCTCATAGGGTTTCATTTTTCTTGGTCTCACTAACCTTTGGAATCTTTCCCCAAGTCGACTTGCGCCAGAATCCTTGGCATCCCTGATTTTTCAACCTAGTTTGCTAGCCCGATCATGGGGGTTTTCACCTGCTCCACACCATTTGTCTTCGTCACTCAGGCCATGGACGTGGGTATGTTAGACCTCCGGTATTCTACTAGTGAGGCTACGATGGGTCTAGTTTTTCACCAACTGCTCCTCGTCTGTTTTGTGTTTGTTTGCGGTGATAGGGGATCAGTGAGGTATCAAGCTTGGAGGACCATAGTTTTATTTTCCAACCTAGGTTCTCTATTAGAATGAATACTTTCTTTGTGGTCGGTGCCATGGTTTCATGAGGTTTCGTGGGTTTCGATTCAACCTAGGGTTTTTGAGTTTGCATCATTTTCAAAATACGAAGCTATTACTGTGTTTCCCTTTGACTGTTTGCTTGTGTGCAATAGGGAATTTAATGAAAGGATTTTTTTGCGTAGGGTTTAAAAAAAAATTTGATGGTTCTTCTGCATCTTTATTTAGAATACCGATCTATTGATTTAAAGAACTAGAGATTTAACTCCCAAAACAACAGTTAGAGCCTGCACTTGAGCTATTGTTTTTCAGTCTAGTCTTAGCCTTGCTGCATCTTGAAGTATCTGGATAACTTGTTCTTTGCATCACAAGGTCACTTGAAATGTTCAAAGATGAATCGGTAAAGACATTTTTATGGTTCTCCATCAAATTAAGATCTTATGTTTTGTTGTCTAATTTTCATCGATATCTTGCATCTTACTAGTAGCTTTTCATTCCAGTATATTCTATTGATGTAAATGCATGTTGTTTGATCACAGTAACACTAAGTTATTTCTTGCTCTGGTTATGTTTCATCCTCAGTCTTCACACCTCAACATTGCAAAGAAGGGTGGGAAGAAGAAGGACAAGGTCCATGAGGAGGATTCATATATGGAGATCTTTCCCAAGATGGAGATTATTTATGAAGATACCAAAGCTGTCACTGAAGCTGAACTAGAGTTCAAATGGGGACAAATATATCCCACGATCAAAGATCAGAAGGTCTCGGATGCGAGCTTAGAAGATATATCCCTGTATTCAAACATAATGAGATCCGAGATCACGAAGGTAGCCACGTGCCCTGAGCTTTTCCCTTGTGCTGAGGTGACTGGATGGATTTTACCTCAAGGAGACACAAGTACCATGATCATGTCAAACATCGAAGGAATAGATTTTGCTTGCTTCACCCCTGTGTACATAGCCAAAGCTTGCAATCTACCAGCCCCATAAATCAACATGACGGATCACTGGATAAATGGTTTGAGTTTAGGCTATATTGAATGTGCAAAGATGATGATGATAGTAGGGAAGTAGTTTCACCAAAAATCCTCTAACGAATATGAAACTTCCAGCTTAGGCACTCCATACAGGCTGATAGACCTGATGCTCAACAGAATTTTCAGCAGGGAAAATGGGAAGTTCTATAAGATGGGTTGGATCCCATTGATATATCATGTGGCCATGTAGGGAACTATATTCAACTGGGCATACATTGTAGCTAAAATATTATATCCATGAATAGTTGTGGAACTAGGAGGTCTGCTTCAGAGAAAATCATAATTTTACATGCAGTCGCATTTAATTGATTGTATCATATTCCTGTACCCATTCTCGAAACTGAACTGTAGTTGGAATGAAGCCAAGACACCCATTTATATTGTGTATTAGACTCTCTAGGATCATAAGTATCACGACTTCTACAACTTATATGGGAAGAACTTCTGATGGCACTACACCAGCTGATCTTTTTTGAAGATTGCAAGTGTATGTTTGAGGGTGCACTAGAAGTTATAAGTGAATACAGAGATTATTTTTTCTCTAAAGAAGGAACCTATCTAAGGATGCACAGAGGAACTAGAGCCCCGCCACTACTTCCTAAATATTCCACGGATTACATCTTTCATAAGGAGGCAGTGAGACAAATTTTTCTGGATGGATTCGGGAATTTTCTTTTTGACATGAAGAAGGTAGTTTATCCACCAATTCCTTTCTATGTTGGCAGCTACAAGTTCTCAAAAGTAAAAAGTGCGACAAACTTTGTAAAGGATCTAGAAAATTTCCACTTCGGCGAGAATAATTTTCATAGGAATGATTCCCAAGGAAAGGTTGCTACATATTGTGTAGTTGTAAAGGTGAATTTCGAATACTCTGACCATTGGGACCAAGATGAGGATATCTTCATAAATGCATGCAATATGACTCCTTTGAATAATAGGTTCAGACAGAAAATCACAACAGTAGGAGGAAAAGGAAGCAACAACACTACAGAAGAGAAAAAAGAGCAGGAGGAACCTGCTAAGAAACAAGAAAGAGGATGCCCATAAGTTAGTAGAAGAAGCTGAAAGACTACTATCTGAATAGGCCTAGATGGAAAAGTTAGAAGAAGAAAGACTTAAAAGGAGCAGGAGGAAAGGCTGCAAAGAGAAGTAGAGGAAATATTGCAGAAGGAAGCTGAACAAGAAGCCGAGGATTTGAGGAGGAAAGAACAAGAAGATAAAGATAGAGTGATTCTGGAACAAGATACTGCCCAGGATAATCTAGCAGATCCTCCTTGTACATCAATTGACACAATGACAAGATGTCACCTCCCTCTTGTTGATTTAGGATTAGTGCTCTTTAGTCCATCCAAGTAGCATGGAGTGGCATGACTGGACTCGGTATTCTTCGACCCAAAGAATAAATCCATTGTTCGGAAATCAGAGAAAGATTGAAATTTGGTACCAAACCTGAGGTGGTCACGATGACTGAGGAAAGTGTCATGAAAGGAACCAACCAAGATCCTATGTTTCTAGCATCAGTAAGTTTTGCAGCTACTCAAGCTAATGCTGACAATGTTAGAAAATTGGTCAAAAATGTTGAACACTATAAAGAAAGAATGCGTAAGATGAAAAACACTTTAGTTCAAGAAATATGAGAGGGAGGAGAATTAAAGAGGAAACATGAAGCAACTCTCTTTGAATTCGAGGGATTCCAAAAGGCTTACCAAGTTTTATAATCATAAAAGGATGCCTTGGTGCTTTCAAATACCATCACTGAGGGAGAAAATAAGGACTTTGAAAATAAAATTTCAGAGTTAGAGGCACAAAAGGATACAACTAACAGACAAGCATAGGAGCTAAATGCCTGATTAGTAGATCTGGAGGCATGAAACATCTCATTGGAAATTCAGCTCAAGGAAGCCAAAGAACAACATATTTATATTTCTCTTTTTCGAGAGCAAGCCCTCCTAATCAGAAGGAAAATATATCAAGTCCAACTAAATCTTGCAGAAGAGGTCTATGATATTAAACATGAAGAAACAAGATTGTAAGAAATTTCAGCAATCTCAATTGATTCTAGAACAAGGACACTAGAAGTTATAGAAAATATTCAGGGTCAGCTGACTTGGATAGAAACTAATGCAACATTTCCTGAGCATTTTCCACAGAATACTACCGAAAGCTTGAAGATAGAATTTGAACTCCTAGATTTCAGCAGTAAGGACGCTGCGAAATTGACCACTGGGGTCGGAAAAATTTGGAGAGGTTTACATATTTCTATAGAATAATGCTCACAATGCACAATAAGTGCCATAATTATGTAGAAAAAAAAATCCGAGAGTTTCCTGGCCAAGAGGAACACTTGAAATATCTCCAAGACGGAGTGCAAGAGGATGAACTAAGTATTCAAAAAATTAAAGGCATCACTGAGAAAGTGACAAAGAACTGGGTTGCATAAGACTCGATTAGTAATTTCCTTCTGGAAGACCTGCTCAGGGTAACTCTACCCAAAGAAATGGAAATAAAGTCACAGCTGGCTATACATGAATTGACAATTAGATTGCTGGAGCCTATGTATTTCAATACTATTGTTGCAGAATTTGATGCATGGATAGAATTCATTGGAGGATCAGCAAGGCCCTCCTAGTTTTTTTCTTTTTTACATGTGGCACTTTTGTAAATTATCTTATCTTATTTTTCATTTTCCTAGTGCGAGTCACTAGAGGACGAATTTCGTAAGTCGAAGAGTCAATGAAGCCTAAAAGGCAGGGGTAGCCCAAAAGTCATTTGTAAAATGCATAAATAGGGGTAGAATAGATATTAGAAGATGACTTTTCACTAGCGCATACGTGTTGTTATTTGTATGAGAACTATTTCTTTTAAAAATAAAGGAGAACCAAATTTTTTAGGAGGAAGGACCATCCAAGTTTCCAAATGGATTGTGTGGATTGCTAAATGCTAAACTATTTATGTTTTATCTTGCTATACAACTGTGAGATAATTCTAACTCAATGAACTATTTCTACGATTACGAATGATTTTGCTTCCTGTTATAAATCTTGTGCATATAAATGAGTAATGGATGTTTTAACAAACATAGCTATCTTTTTTTATATTTTTCTACTATAATTTTGTTTGTAGAATTTGAACATCTACCTTTAGGATTCCACAAGCAGCATTACAGTAAATTACTCAATTAAATATAATCTTAGCTCCCCTTGGGGATAGGGTATATTAGATTAGAGTAGATTAGAATATGGTATATTTTCTTAACTTAGAAGTGATTGAGGAGAAAAAGGGATAAGACAGGAGATAAGAACCTATGCATCACATGTTGAGGATTTTGCTCCATGATCACTTGCATTTCGTTTAGGCACTTGCATTTCATGCTAAAACATAAAATCACATAAATGGTAGACCAGGCCGCAACCGGTAAAATAGACTTAAAACATTCTTTTAATTCTACGGTAGTTAGGCTACTCACTGGACAAATTCCCCATACCAAACAGTAAACGATCTAATTGGGAACGATTATTGGGGAGAATCCCTACTATCGGTACCTGGGATTTTACAGGAATAAACATGTTTAACAAACAATACCAAGGTGTGATTGCATCACCCTAGTCTTTATGTAATAATAAAATCTCATTCTTTTAAATGGTGCATCATCTTTTAATTCCTAGATTCTTTATTTATGTTTGCATGCATGTTTGAGAGTGAATTTTTATTTTATTTTATAATTAATTTACTTCCCATTCTAATATACTATTAAGTATTGCACAACCCCTTGGTAGGTTTGCTTTTCACTTGTGTGTGAGAAATAATACACAATAGATTTGGCGAGTATACTGGGGATGTATGCATTGTATATAATTGGTTTTGTTTAAACCATTATTTCCAATCTCATTCTTAGGTGTTTAAGTTTGTATTTGGTTGTGCTTGCTTGTTGCTTGTTGGTCATCAGTAGGCATGCGAGGTGAAAACCCTTAGATATTTTCCATAGTCACATGCATTTTCCTTATTTTTCTCCTATTTTGCGACAAGATCACTGATTTTCCTAATAAATTAGCAACATGAGGAAACAACGTTTCCCTCCAAAAGCATGACCTATTCAAAAAACCCGATTTTTTCAACGATTTTTTACTAGTTTTTTTTTTGGTTCAATTTTATGTCTTGGGCTTGCATTTGCTTTCACTTTTTTTGTTCATGGCTTGTTTCTTATTGTATTACTTGATTTGCTCTTCCTTGTAGACAATATAGGTGGAGAAAATATTGAAAGTATCTACTACCTTTAGGGATATACTTTCAATTAATTTTCAACTTTTCCTGTTTCAACAAGTTGATTTCCAAATTAGGTTTTAGTTGACTACTTGTATTTTCTTTAAAAAAATTTGCTTTGTTGGTTTAGATCCATTTTATCTCTTCTTTTCCAAGTTCATAAAGGAAAAACAATGAAGTTACCTGGTTCCTTGTACCCATTTTATCCCTTTTGCATGTGTACTTGAGACTAATGTTTGCTTGTTGGTAGTGGTACATTACTTCATAAATAAAGCATATATTTTGTTAAAAGGAATAAAATAATTAGTTTCTGATATTTAATAATATCTTTACTTTCTTTATGTGGAATTTATTATCCTTAAAAATTAAAACAACAGAAGACATAAAAAGTTTAAGATGCATTAAACTAGAATTTATAGAGAAGAACAATCAACACTAGACAATAGAAAGATAAATATTATAGGACATAAACTTTATATTATGAGAATACTTTTGGGAAGCAATTCTCATAAGCCTCTTGAGGTAGGTTGATTGTTCACTTGAGTATATCTCTATTACAATAATTCTCCACAAAAAAAGCATAGCCTTATGTATTTTTAAATAGGCTTCCTAGATCTAAATCCCTAACTACTTAACATGGTCAAATAATTAATAAGTACTAACTTCCTAGTGGGTCTTAACTAATAGACACACCCTTTTTACATTGATTTTTTACTACTAACTACTCATTCTTATTCTTGAGAAATAGTTGTATATAGTGTATGGATAAATCCTAAAGTAAGGCAAGTTAGGGTAGTACCCTAACATTCCCTCACCCTTCAAAAGAAGCATTTTCCTCATGTTGAATGTGAGGAAATTTCTCTAAAATTTCAAATAGTTCTCAAGTAGAATCTTTTGGCATCACATCTTCTGACTCGATAAAAAATTCTTTGATTTTTTTCCTGCACAATTTTTGTTCTTTGGAAGCTAATATTTCTTCCAGCTAGGCCCAAATGGATCCTTCATCATCCAATACTGGTAATCTATTCCACAATTCTAAATTACACCCCACCACTTTCTTGAGAGAATAAAAGTAAAACATTGGATGAATCTTGGAGTGATATTGTAGAAAGACCTTATAGAACACCTACCCAATGCATTGGATTATTGTGTAGGGTCCATAAAACATTGGATCTAGCCTCTAGTGGAGATGAGACTTAAGCGATTTTCTTTTATAAGATTGGATTGGAAGAAAAACCTAACCCCTACTTCAAAGGAACGGATGGAACGATTCTAATATTCCTATTATTTCTTTATGTTTTAAACCATAATCAATTTGTCTCAAGGAGTGCAAAGAATATATGATATGGTGTGAATTTTGTTTTCCACAACCACAATTTTGGAGGTGCCTAGAAAACATGAAATCATTAATAAGGGATTTTTTCCATACACTACTTCATATGGTGTCATTTTGGTGGAGCTATGATAAGTGGTATGGCACCACCACTCATCCAAGGGAACCCATTGTGCTCAATGGTGTGGAAAGTTTGATGTAAATATTCTCAAGTATATTTCCAAGAATTTATTGACTACTTCCATTTGACCATCTATTTGGAGTGATATGATATGGTGAGATTCAACTAGGTTCCCTGAAGTTTAAATAGTCCATGTGGACATCCCATGGAGCTTAAAAATTTGATCCATAAATACTTGTGCCACTAGGGAGGGGGTAAAATATTATGGTAAGGTACAAAATTAATCATATTTTGTTAGACATTTGATTCTACCATAATGACTATTTTACTACCCTTCTTAGGAAACCTCACAATGAAATCCATAGAGATGTCTATCCATATATGGTTGGGAATATTAAGTGGCTACAAGGCACTAGGTGACTTCATTGTTTTTCCTCTATTCCATTGGCAGGTGTCACATGCTACAACAAATTTGTGGATATAATTTTTTATTCCTTCCCTAATGAATGAATGCTTAATTCATTTATATATTTTATGAAAACCTAAGTGGCCTTCTATGGGTGATGAATGTAACTCTAGTAAGACTATAGGTTTTAAGGATAAATATTAGGTGATATATTGTGATATATTTTGGTTTCATGTAATCCTGGGTGGAGGGATTAGGTATTCTTGTATCCAGTTGACGAGGTGTCGAAATATGCCCTATGACAACCACTCCTAATGTGCTTCATTAAGACAACCTGAAACTAGTAAGGACAATGTGAAGAGGGAACCCTCGTCTTCAAATTTCCTAGACAAAGCATCTTCCACCACAATCTCTCAACCCTTCTTATATATCATCTCATAATCATAACCCATTGTAGGGTCCATAAAACATTGGATCTATCCTCTAGTGGAGATGAGACTTGAGGGATATTTTCTTATAAGATTGCATTTGAAGAAACACGTAACCGATAATTTAAATGAACACATGGAATGATGTAATATTCCTAGTGTTTCTTTATGTTTTGATCCATAATTGGTTTTTCCTTATGGGTGCAAAGAATGTATGATATGATGTGGAGTGTGTTGTCCACATCTTGAATTTTGGAGGTACCTAGCAAACATGAAATCACTAAGTAGGGATTTTGTTCATACATTATTTCATATGGTGTCATTTTGGTGGATCTATGATAAGTGGTATGGTACCACAACTTGGCCAAGGGAATCTATTGAGATCAATTGTGTGGCATATTTGAGGCAAAGATTCTCAAGTATATTTCCAAGAATTTATTTACTACTTCCATTTGACTATCTATTTTGGGGTGATGGGATATGATGGGATTCTATTAGGTTCCCTGAAGTTTAAATATTCCATGTGGACATCCCATGGAACTTAAAAATATGATCCATATATATTTGTGCCACTAGGGAGGGGGTAAAATATTATGGTATGGTACAAAAGTGAGCATATTTTGTTATACAATTGATTACCACCATAATGACTATTTTACTACCCTCCTTAGGAAACCCCACAATGAAATCCATAGAGATGTCTATCCATATATGGTTGGGAATTGTAAGTGGATACAAGGAACAAGGTGACTTCATTGATTCCCCTTTATGTCATTGGTAGGTATCACATGCTACAACAAATTTGTGGATATATTTTTTTATGCCTTCCTTGATGAATGAATTCTTAATTGGTTTATATATTTTATGAAAACCTAAGTGGAATGCTATGGGAGATGAACATAACTCCTCTAAGACTGTAAGTTTTAAGGCTGAATCTGAGGTGATAAAAATGTGCTCCTTATATTGCAAGATATTTTGGTTTCATGTATTTCTGGGTAGAGGGCTTAGGTATTTTTGTATTCATTTGATGAGGTGTCGAACTATGTCCTAGGAAAACCATTCCTAATGTGCTTCATTAAGACAACCTAAAACTGGTAAGGAAAATGCGAAGAGGGAACTATCCTCTTCAAATTTCCTATACAAAGGATATTCCATCACAGTGTCACAACCCTTCTTATATATGACCTCATAATAATAACACAAAATCTCAGTGACCCATTTCTGTTGATATGGTGAGGAAAACATTTGTTCCAAGAAATAATTGAGAATATGAGGGTTTATCTTGATTTAGAAATGTATTTCGATTAAATATGGTTATCATGTCTCAACTGGTGAAGTATAGCCATCATTTATTTTTCATAGGTGGAATTTCCCAAGTTTCTCTCATAGAGATACTTATTGGTGAAGGATAATGGGAATCTATCTTGCAGTAATACCACTCATAGACCACAACCAAAGGCATCACATTCTAAAATCAAAGTCTTTGTAAAATCTGGAATGGATAACTCAAGTGTAGTGCACATAGAATCCTTTAGGGAGGAGAATGCTTACTCCACTTCCTTAGTCCAAGAGAAATAATTATCATTTAGAAGTGTTGTAAGATGCTCTGCAATATTTCCATACTTAGCACAAAATTATGATAGTATATTGTAAGTCCAAGGATCCCTCTCAAAATATTGAGAGTTTTGGGGTAGGGAGAGTTCTACATAGCTTCCACTTTCTTCAGGTCTAGACATACGCCATATTGACTCACAACATGACCAGATATTCAAACTCAGTCTCCCAAAAAGAACATTTGGAGTGTTTCACTAATAACTAGTTATCTTGTAATAATTGTGAGGTATGAGAAACATGCTAGGAGTGGGTTTCCCAGGTGGGGTTGTAGACCAAGATATCATTGAAGAAAACTAGGAAAAGATGGAGAAGGAAAGGGTGGAAGATCTTATTCATGAGTATTTTAAAAGTGGATGGGTTATCGGATAGGACGAAGGGCATGGATAAGAAATCATAATGAACCTTATGATTTTAGAAGGTTGTCTTGGGTATGTTTACTTCTTTCATTTGGATTTGATGGCATCCCGAGTGAAGGTCAATTTTGGTGAAGACTTGGAATCCATGCAACTAATCTAAGAGATCATTAATGGTTGGAATATGATATTTATATTTGATGGTTAAATTGTTGAGAGCCCAAGGACACATGTGCCAAACTTCTTCCTTTTTATGACCATAACCATTAGGGAAGAAATAGGTCTTGTGTTGGGATGAATGATGTTGGGATCCAATAATTCCTTAATGATTTTTCCAATTTCATTCATTTGTGAAAGTGGGTGGTGATAAGGGAAGACATTGGTAGGTTTAATATCATGAATTAAAGGAATACCATGGTCATGCCCCCCCTAAGAGGGGGGTATAAAACTATTTGGTGCCTCAAAACCTATTGATACTAGGAGAGAAACTATTGCATGTCAGGGTAGATATCTGGTGTATTTTTTTCCATGACTTGGATGGAATTGAACTAAAGATGATACATGATTGCCTTTCTTCACTAATTTCTCCATATGGTGTGATGGGATAATTTTAGGAGAACCTGTTAGGATTATAATGAAAAACACATATAGTATGAGAGAACACACAATAGAAAACAAGATTTTTACCCTATAAAATCAAACTTGGAGAAACAACAACAATAGATATATTACTCTTGACCACTCCGACCAAGGAATGTCTTGTTATGCACCAAATTTCCCAAAAGATAAAAATATAAATAAGAGAAAGTAATTCATGCCTTAATAATGAATACAAGAAGAACATATTTGAGTTGGGCTCTAATGGAAAATGGTAAGGTTTGAATAAAATACCTAAGGAATTTGTCACCTAATTAAAATAGCTTTGTGTATCCCTTTAAGACACAACCCCTCTGAAAACATGTATAAATGATAAGAAAGGTTGGAGCCCTATCTTTGTTAGGATTATTTAATACTCCCTTGACCAAATATGGTCTAATTGAGCATCTTACCTAACTTAGGAGTCATTTACTAGAGTTTGGTGCCACCATGAATATTGGTGCCACTAGTGCCATCAGTGCCACTGGTGCCACCAGTTCCATTGGCGCCACCGATACCAATCCCTACATTCTAGGAGCCACTATTAGAGCCACCAACATCCTCCATCAGTTGGTTGTGGTAGGCAGGAAGTTACGCTGAGTCAACCTCTAGTTAGAATCAGTTAGATCACTCTCAGTTAGTCTAGCACTAGTTTTTCATGCCTGCATGGGGAGTGGCACCTTTTACACCTATCTCATCAGTTAACTGATTGTACAACTAATTTAATCATCTGGAGTTAGAGTAGTGAGATTTGACAATGATTTAGACATAGTGAGTTAGTTAGTCAATCAGGTTTAGTTGGTAGATTAGAATATTATCCACATTATTCGAATTCTTCTTATTGTAACACCATTGTATTACTACTAGAATGAATGGAGATTAATGTTGCAGTTAAATAGTCAATTATTATCAAATTTGTCTCAAATTTGTCTTATTCAGTGTATATTGTCTTTGATATTTTGCTTCATGATTCTACTTCTCAATTGCTCTCATTTCCTATAAATCAATGATTCACAAATTTTACATGGTATAAGAGGTGAGGTCTCAAGTTCAATTCCCCCAAGCTACGTCAGAGGGGGGGTGTTGGAGTATTCATACAACCTCATGGTATAACCGTTGCACCTTTGGGAATATAAAAATATGGGTTAAGCACCACTCATTATTAGAGGGCCTTGTGCTTGGTTTCAAATGTTCATCAACATATGCAGGTTTTGGTATAACAACAAACCTTACATGGTATCAAAAACCTTACATTCAACAGATCGGAAGAACATGGAAAGGTTCACATGCACAGTCCCAAGATATTGATGCACATAAGAACCATGATTTTGCATGGCCGCTCCATAGAGCTGCAAATTACAGCAACATTTTACAAGTTTTTACCCAAAGAAGAAAATTTCCTCTTAAGTATAGCTTGTTTTCCTGATTCACTACTTATTTTGAGGGGGGATTTTCCCATGAGGTTTTCACATTTCCATTAGTTTATTAAGCAAGTTTTATTTATTTTAGATTGTATGGGTGAATTTTGGCCTAGTTACCAGGGCCCAAGTTGTCCAAGTTAGGATTAAGGGGGGGTGTTAGGATTATTTAATCTTCTCTTAGCCAAATATAGTCTAATTGATCATCTTTCCTAACTTATGATTCATTTACTAGAGTTTGGTGCCATTGGTGCCACTAGTGCCATTAGTTCCACCGGTGTCATTGGTTCCACTAGTGCCAATCCATACATTTTAGGAGCCACTCTGAGTGACACCAGCAAACTCCATCAGTTGGTTGTGGTAGGTAGGCAATTATTCCGAGTCAACCTCCACTTGCAATCAGTTAGATCACTCTCATTTAGTCTATCACTAGTTTTGCATGCCTACATGGGGAGTGGTGCCTTTACCACCTACCTCACCAGTTAACTGATTGTAGAACTGATTTAGACATCTGGAGTTACACTAGTGAGCTTCAACAATGATTTAGACAAACTGAGTTAGCCAGACAGTCAGGTTTAGTTGGTAGATTCAAATCTTATCCACGTGATTTGAATTCTTCTTATTGTAACACCATTGTATTACTGCTAGGATGAATGGAGATTATTGTTGTAATTAACTGATCAATTCTTATCAGATTTGTTTCAAATTTGTCTTGTTCAGTGTACATTGTCTTTGATATTCCACTGCATAATTCTACTTCTCAATTCCTCTCATTTTCCTGTAGATCAAAGGTTCACAAATTTAACAACCTTTGTCTCTTACTTTATCATGGATGGGTATAACATCCTCCTCAAGGAACTTCAATCATTTCCAAAGTCCAAAATATGGAAGCATGTTTGGAATCCTGATGGCCTTCAAAAAGTAAATTCCTTCTAGTGGATCCTAACTAATGGTAAAATGTCATTGCATTAAATCAAAGGAAACTAGGAAGAAATGGTTCATCATATGTGCTCTATGTTTGGATTCTATGGAGACTTAAGTTTGTATTTATTTATATTTCCCCTTAAAAAAATTAGTTTTGTAATTTGCAATGATGGACTTAGGAAAACCAATAATGCACCCTTAGTATTTGGAGGATGTGTTTGTTAATTAAAATCGTTCTTAGCCTAGGACACTGTATAATAACCCTAGACATAGTAGAATATGGATACCATGCTCAAAATTCCTATGCTAGAAAATCTTGTTAGAAAGAAATAGGAATAATTTTCATTTTAAATGGACCCCTCCAAGTCGAGTTATGGCCAATGTAAGAGAGATAATTATCATATATCTAAATTTGAATCTAGAAGGGGATATATAGAGGTTCAAGAAACATATGGGTTAGAGACCTTCTCATGGGAATCATTATTCAGTCCAAATAGTTAATCGATAAGTGTTCATTGATAAAAACTGGCACATTAAAGTTGAAACAAATGAGCTTCAAGAATGGTTAGCATTGCAGAGACAATACAAGTTGTTCTTTAATGGATCCTCTAAAGGAAATATAGGGGTCACATGTGCAAGTGGAGTTCTCTATCCCTCAAGGAAACTCAAATCTATCTTATACTTGGGGCTAAGGTCAACCCGAAAAATACATCCAAATTAAAATCCATGCGTTATATAAATTGGTTGAATCCTTATTCTTGATATGTATATCCAAATGAAACGAAATTTAAATCACCTATAAATCTCTCCAAAACACTTACTCTATTTTAAACAATGTAAATGTAGCAATCCCATTTTAGATAAACTAGCATAATCTTCCCGAAGAATTATGATCTTTAATAATAGATTTCCTTGGTCAATGCACTAGGTGGTTCATTGAATGTTGTTATTTGAGATTATACTTTCTCCATTGCATTAAATTTTACCATGTGACAACTGAGTAAATATGCATTGTCTCCACTTCCTTAGTTTGGGTGAATCCATGAAGATTGGTAGTGCTTTTTGGCCAAAAGAGAGTGAAATTTTGATTTTTTACTCATTTATTAAGTTGAAGCTCTCAAAACTCATATATCCTTTGTGAAGTCCGACATGCAACAAAAAAATACAAATTGTAGGGAATTATGTTGTCTTTTCACAAATATTTTAAAAATAATATTATTATTATTATGTAATATGTCAAAATGACTCTTCTTGTTCTTTTAAATTTCAAGAAAAGTTAACAAGTGGATTGTATGCAATTAAACTAATTTAGTGATAAATGCATAATTTTTGGGAAAAATATATATATGAACATAATCTACACAAAATTCACCATGGCGTACACTTCTTTTTTTTTGGAAAATTAAAATTTTATTAGTTTTTGAAGTTAACCCTTGAAAATTTTATTCACATTTTATACACTTGTGTGCACAAAAGATTTTATTTGACTAGTTACAAAATTTGAAAACCAAGAAATACCCTTTTGAAGACAATGCATTAATGTTGGTATTATATATTTTTTAAAATTTTTTGGTTTTGTACTTTTTATGTTGTTGATTTTTCTTTGCATTGATTCAAAGTTGTGGACATGGTTTTTAAGTTTGAAAAGAAAATAAAAAAGAATTTTCACATGAACTCAAAAACACATAAATTATATGCCAATGGATAGATGATTCATTGACGAGTCCATCAGTATGAAGTCCACCACCTAAGGTGCATCCTAGGATACGGTTTAAAGCTGACAAAGATGTCAGTAAAATTAAATTGGCAAAAATGAGGACTAAAAGTCTATTTTTAATCCCTCAATTTAGCTACTAGATCGATCGAGGTTTTGAAACCCTCTATCAATATTTTACAGGCTTTTTTAAATACCTCGATTGAGGGTTTAAATGTGGTTAGAAGCTCGATCAATCATTTTAAAACTACTATTAAAACCATTTGGGTGCTGAAATTGGTGGTTTGAAGGTAATTATTCAAAATACCAAAACCACCCCAACCATATCCCTTTCTCTAAATTCATTTGGCAAAGTGTGTCACCCCATTCATTAGCCTATGGGTCCTCTAGTTGTTGTTTCTTAATCACAAGCAAGAATTATGAATCGAAAGACCCTTCTCAATATTTTCCATGATTTCAATCACATTTATAAACACCAATTATTCATCTATTATATTTATAATCGCTCTTTACTAGTCCTTGGTTGAGCTTCTATGCAACAGACATAGTGAAATAAACCACTACATGTTTCTATTTATAGTTATAAATGTTGTAGGATCTTGATTGAGCTCTCTCTAAATGCCTTGATCGAGCTATGAATTAATCGGATCAAGGGTTTGTAAAAACCTCAATTGAGAGTTTTAAAATATTTCAAGCAAGGGATTAATTGAGTGCTTGATTGATCCTTTTATAGATCGATAGAAGGCTTGTATAAATCTTGGGTGAGGTCATTTTGAAACATTAACGCACCCTCCGCTTGCCAAAAAGTGTTACTCATCTTCATGGGAACACACAATTATCAAATCAAATATGCTTTTATATATACAAAATAAGTTGCAAGCTTAAATCAATTATTATTATTATTACACCATAGAGATGATGTACGTAGATCGATAATTAAGACCATAACTAATAATTAATTAAATTATTATGATACTAACAAAGTGATAAATTTATTATTTTAACATAACAATTATAAATTTTGAATTTTTAAAAGGAAAAAATAAATCATTATCAAAATCACAAAAACAAATTCACACAAAAAAAATACTATAATTGATATTCATTTCTAAATGAAAGTATAAAATTGTACAAATCAACCCTTTTCCCACATTCAAAATCTTGTAGTTACTATGTTTCACTGCATACTCATTTTTTCAAAAAAAAATTAAGATACAAATACTTCCATTAATATACTGAGTGAAAACCCAACCAACCTTTATAGTCAAACTTAACATGAATCATAATAAAAATACCAATCAATGTTAGCATACAACTCAAAACTAACATTCAAAATATAGGAATAATCCCTTGAGAGATAGATTTTGAATCAAGTAATTCCTTAAAGTGTAAAGAGCCTTCATTTATGAGCAAAACTTGCTTTGAAAGTATATCAATGTCCTCATTGTATTGACTAAACACATGTGGACAGTGGACACCTAAAAGCTCTAGTTGAAGTCTTCTTATATTTTTTTTCCACCCCTCCAAACATGTCACTTGTAACTATCCCTTTTGCACAACGCAAACAATAATTACTTTAGAGTGATCAACAATCAGCAAGAAAGGAACCTGTTTAGAACAAACAAAACATAGAAGACCCAAAAAAGCAAGCAATTCACTCCAAGGTTTTGTTCCCTTTCCATTATTCATCTTGAATTTGAGTACATAGGAATCCTTCAATTTCAACAAAAACACATGCTCCTCATTTCCCTCCCCTCTTCTTAGAAGCACAGTTCAAAATCCCAATAGGTCAATTGTGATTAAAAGATGAAGCTTTGATAAATATTTATGTCCTGCAATTTTGCTCCTTGAATATCTCCTAGTATACGCCAATAATATTTAAACTAATCCTCAACGCATCCTTCTACTCATCTTTGAATAGCACTCAATTTTGGTGCTTCCAAATTTTTGAGTAAATAAAGTAAGGCAATTCTTTTTATTGACTAATAACAAAAATCCAATTATGAAAACTAGTTTACAGGGATTTCTTGAATACTTTCTTCACTTGCAGCCAAACTAATTTTGTAAAAGCACAATGCATAAAGAAATGATCAAGAGACTTATCTTCAATTTGAAAAGAGTACACATATTAACATCTTACCCCCTCTCTTCACAAAATTATCTCAAGTATCCCATTCTCCAAAGATAACCAAGAGAATAATTTAATTAAAAAAAAACATATCATTTCCATAAAGAAAAGAACCACCATTTTGTTCTTGAAGTACTTGTAGAATATTAAAGAAAATACATAACTAGTTTAACAGTAGCCTTACCATTATTTTGATTCCAAAACCTACAAGAGTATCTTCTTCAATTGTAAGCTAAGAACCATAACAATTAATTTCCCTTCATTTGGTATCTAATTTTCAGATTGGAGTTTTTGTCAATTTTGAAGTTAATTTATATGAAAAAATTATAAGATATTTTATGGGAAAATGATAAGTGCTATGAGAAAACTACAAGATATTTATGAAAAACTTGATAGGCACCATCATGGTGCCTTGACGTAATACTTTTACATTTTTAATGTAAGAGTATTTTTTAAAATACTCTTACATCTTTAATGCGAAAATAATTTTTATTTTAAAATCTAAATCATAAAACCTTGACTTAATACTCTTACATTTTAATATAAGCATAATTAAGAATCAATTAAGCTTGCAAAACTCAATATAATAAAATTATTTATTATTAAAATACTTAGCATCGTAGTGTCCTTTCATAAGTCTCAACAAAACCTCATTATAGTCCACTTAACATTTTAAAACCTGATTAAGGCAATGCTCCTATGCTCACATCAAAGCACCAAAACAATACAACTATGAGTACACATATATGAACCAAATGACATATATACATTATTTTTAGATAGTTCATCAAAGAAAGGTGATCACAATCAAAAGATTGTCCATCATAGTTTCACGAAATGGGTTAGTAAGATGGTTCATCTAAACAGAAATTAAGTTAAAAGGAAGACGATTTGAACTTTTTTTTGGGTTCAAAGTAGTATTTGACAAGCAAATGTTTAAAACGTCCAATTGGTTAACACAATATAATCACCAAATAAATTGAATTTTTGAAACTTCTTTTGCAAGCAAAAAGATTAGAACCATAACCCTACTTTAAACATGTGTCTTGAGAGAATAATACTCTGGCAGCTCACTAACCCAGCCCCAGTAATCGGTGGGTCTCCTTAACCTACACTATCGACATATGCCCAAGCTCCACTTCTTCCTCTACAAATGCCTTTTAAGGGGCTTCCATTTTTTTTTTGTTAATCTTACTTTTTATATATTTCTATATAGGGTTGTTTTGGTGTCACGGTTACTCTTCAATTAGTGAATATCTCATTAATGCCATTTAAAGTTTTGGCATTCACATTCAAATGTCATAGTTGACATGTATATGGCAACATTTTTGTTAGAAAGACAACCCTAGAATAAGAATAAGAATGGATATTTATTTAATAATTTAAATAACTATAGATATTTATCCAATAATCTTATTTTATAATGTTATAATTTTTTTTTTATAGAATTACTCTTTAACCATAGTCCATTTATATGATTCAAATAACTATAAGAATCTTACTCTAATGTTTTAAATCTACCAAAAAAATTCTTATCCTAAATTACCAATGTAGGACCTATGTTTACAATGGGTCCTACAGGCTAATATCTCCAATCTTTCATGTACCAAGGTAGACAAAAAAATTTATATAGTGACCCATTCTAGATCATACCTCCCCATGTAAGGAGTTTTTTGGTCCCCAAGATATTTTATTGAACAAGATGAGGAAATTGTTCCTCTACATTCTCTTCGGAGTACCATTTGGCCTTTCCTAGAAGCTGTCCTTTCTACCAAATGTGTCAGAGTTCATAGTGCCCCCTCTAGTTGTTCTGAACTACTACTAAAGTGTATCTTCTACTAACTCTTCTTGAGATTCTAGTGCTAGGTGCTCTATGGTATGTAGGACATACTCATAAGTTTATTGATCTAACATAGAAGGTTCATAGAGTTTGAGATTCTTTACAATCACTATTGAGTAAACATACATATATGGCAGTAGAGTGAGTATGTAGGGATTATCACCCACTTCTCCAACAATTCAAAAGGACCATACCACAAAGCCTTAATATTCTTAATAGGTCCTTGTAGTGTTTCCTTGTTTAGATATAGCCAATTAACTATGCCTCCCACCTCGAATGTTTTCGATTTTGTGTTGATCATTTCTAGTCTTGTATGTTTCTTCAAAATTCTTCAATAACTCTTGTACTTTTGAATGGATATTCCTTATCTTATTAATGAATTTTTCAACTTTAAATTCTTCTCCTATGGTGTCTTCCATCACTCTTGATGCTTGTCTAAGGGTGAAGGAAGAAAACACCAAAGGCATGTTTCTAAAGGGTACTTGTTTGTAGAAGTGTGGATTGATTTGTTATAAGAGTGTTGAATATAAATTAGATTTCCATCCCAAGTCTTTGGATTATTTTGATTGTAACCCCTTAAATGTTAAATCAATGCCATGTTGACTATTTCTATTTCCCCATATATTTGAGGATGAAAATTTGTTCATCTCTTTAACTTGGTGTCCATCTTCTCTCAAAGTGAAGTTCAAAAGACATTGAGAAATATAGTATTCTATATAAGATGATACTCCTTGGAATCCCAAAGAGAATTCATACCTTTTCAAAGAACATGTGTGTTGCATCTTGTCCCTTGATGGTCTTTTTACAAGGCATAAGAGTTCAAATATTTCTTAACTTGTCAACTACTACCATTACATAGACATGTCACTTCCTAGTACATGTAAAACCACACATGAAAGATGTGGAAATGTTTACCTATGGTCTAATAGGTAATGTGATGGATGATTGTTGTGGGAAATTATGGTCAAAGGTGTGCAACGTCTCCCATGTTGAGTGAAGCCCTTCTGCTTCTTGACTAAAACCAATATTTAGAAACATAAATCAAATGTGATAACCCCAAGTAGATCATTGCAATATATTCTTGGTAACAAAAGAAGATAAAAATAAAATAAAATAAAAAACAAAAAAAATAGATACGGGTGTGTGCAAGCTAATGAGGGTCTCTTTTGACACATTAGATGGAATAGAAAAATGAAAAAACAAGCATCCCACAAATTACAGGGATATTTTAAGACGCATACACAATGAATATTCCAATGAGTAAAAAAGATGAAATGTAGGAAATTGAATGATGTTTCTAAAAATATAAATTTTTTCTATTGAAAATGTTTTTAACTATCCAAATTTTGATATTTTTTAACATAAACTTTTTTTGGACAAATTATAAGGTATATGTTTTTGTGTGTGGATCCTTTGAGTGCCTAAATGATGGAATCAACTTACGAAACCCGGTAGACATATAGGGAACAACTAGTGCTAGTGCACCACTATTTTTCAAAAAGAAATTTAATAATTTTTATTTATCTTTAATTTTCTAAGCGATCGAACCTCAAAAACAGTACGCCAAGTGTGGGTGCATCCTTCCAAGTTATTAACGCAATGATCATGAAACAAAATTTGTATATCATGGAGAGGTGTTCGTTAGTGCGCTATACATATTTTTTTCAAAATGGTTAAGAAATGAAAGACTTATGGACGAAACACTAACATTGTTTTTTTTGAGTTAAGGAGTCATGACACACAAAAATAAGAATATATATATATATATATATATGGGTGAATCCGCGGACCTGGGTAACACTTTTTGGCAAGCGCATTTCGGCAAAAAAAGAAAAACCCACCTCGGTTGAGGGCTTGTTAAACCCTCGACCGAGGTCTTAATATCTCGACCAAGGTTTTATCAAGCCCTCGACCGAGGTTTTGTTCAGCCCTCGACCGAGGTATTTCTTAACCCTCGCTCGAGGTATTAAAACCTTGACCGAGGGTTAAGAAATACCTCGGTCGAGGTACATACCTCGACCGACGTGCCTGTGTCGAAAAAATTATAAACCCGCGGCCGTTTTTTTCCAAAATTTCACTGTGGAAGCTCGACCGAGAAATGACGGAACAGCGGCGTAAGGATTGGCACCCCGAAGCAACCCAACCTCGTCACGATGGAGTCGGAGCCAAAAGGTAACGGTTTAAATAATTGTTTTTCAATTTAAATGGAATTTAAATTTTTCTTTTTATAAATTTATAAAATTTGTTTTAAAATTTGGTAAATGTATGTTTTTATAATTTTCATGTTTAAAATGTGTACCGGCAAGCAGAAATGCTGCCGGATTTTTGAAAATTTGTAGTTAACTTGAATTTTTTTGTTAATTTGTTATATATATATATATAAATTATGTCAACCGGTAGCGTTTATGCTACCGGTTTAATTTTGAAATGTGTCCCGGGCAAGCCGAAATGCT